>CAVNZG010001569.1:0-20934 GCA_963693315.1 Diogma glabrata
TTGTTTTATGCCTGAAAGTTCTATGCACATTTTTGAATAATATTTATTTATTTATCTAGAACGAAAAGTGAAACTTTAAAGTTCGAGCTTGTTGTTTACGGCCGAGGCGTCTAGCGCAGGCCGAAATTACTAGTGAGTACCTTTAAAAACACTTTTCGTTTGAGGTGAATACAAAATTTTATTTCATACTGGAAATTTATTAAAATAAAAAGAAATGAGTTTTAAATTTTGCTCAAAAAGTTGAACTTTAACGTCCTAGGACTTTATAAAATTTTATAAAGTTCAAGGACATTAAAGTTCAACTTTTTGTACCATAAATAATCCGAAAAATGTCGTTTTAGATATCAGTTTGAAATAAAATATATTTTGGTCAAATTATGAATAATCAATGCATATTTGACAAAAAATTTTAAATCCAAATTCAAAGTGTATGTTGATTGAATCCCAACCGTGATGCCGTGCAACATCGTCTCAAGCATACAAACCGCATGTTCTTTTTCTTACAGAAACAAAAGTTTCTGAAATCTATCCCTCTGACGTAACATCTGAATCCCAAATATAGGCTTGAATCAGCTTTTAAACTTCATCAAGGTGTATGTGCATAAATGTCGTGAATGTAGAGAGTGTTGCATATAAACGCTTTTCAACCGGCAGGCTGGGGTTAAAAATTCTGAGTGATTAACATAGCCTCCGAACATCGGAAGACAAGAGCTTATCCATGAAATTTAGTTTAAATTAAACATTAAACATTGAAAACGTCTACAACTAAGTCTTTCACCCAACCGAACATCTGGAAATAATCCACCGGAAATATAACAAATGTCGGGATGCGTTTTAGTCTAGTCACAAGCAGTCATGCAACGACTTTTTCTCAGACTGGGGTGGGGTTTGACTACACACATCTCGATGCAGGGGAATGCTATATAATTATATAACAAAAATATGAAATCATGATGGTTTACAAACAAATAGTCATTTTTAGGTAGATTTCATATAAAAATCTACCTATTGCAATGTGCTTCATCTCGGAATTTCGGAAAAATTTTGGTGCCAAAACGACTATGTATGATAAGCGGAGACGAAAAAACAAAAAAAAATTTATATATATATATAAATAATCGCATTCCTTGACCTACACCGAAATTTTTTTCTGTGAACGTTGCGGCAAAGAATCTCTTGGAAAGTTCACGAACTGGCATATCGGGGTACAGGTAAAGTGGCTAGAGCCTAAAAAGTCAAGTTATCTAAGGCGTTATAACGGCTGTTTGAATCATAATGTTTAAATAAAATTATATTAAATATATGAACTTCTGTTTATCATTTTTTTCACAATGAAAACCTCATAACAAAATGTTCCTGGAAAATCAGCTGTTTTAAAAATTTACTAAACTTTGTTGTCCTCGATATAGATGAAATTGACCAAACTCAAAAATGAAACTTTTGCACGCGTAGGTATAGCATAAATCTTTCCAAATTTCTAAAAAAATTGTTCAAGTTCAGAAGCTGAGACACTGGGGCTGTTAAAACGAAAACAAACGCAAACGACCATGCCTTCCTCATATCTTATGTTGTTTAGTATATGTTGTTTAAACTCATACTAGGTTTAAAAAAACTTTTCAACCATAGCCTCAGAGATTTTCAGTCTTTTAACCCAAGAGGTTTCAATGTAATTAGCGTTGTACTAATCTAATGCATGGTACTTCCACGACATACAATTACAACAACAAATCCCATAAAAATATAAAAATATCCCATAGAAATATTAAATAAATTTTATTTTGTTTCTGTTTTCAGTTTTTATTTTTTTTTGCAAAAATTTGAATAAAAAAAACAAAGTTGAGTTGATTCTTCTAAATTAAGGAATATTTTCTTTGGGAATTTGAAATGTTAGTTGCAATAAATATATAGTGATTACACATTTACAAAAGTCCTATATTGATAGATATTTGTATTATTTGAGGTGCAAAAGTTGTTTGATAGTTTTTGATTATAAATTATGTGTGAGAAGTGAGAACGTTTATTTGCTCTTTGGTGAATTTCATATGTTAGTAAAAGAAGTTTTAATCAAATTAAACAAAACTGTTCCGAAAATGCATTGATAAAGTAGTTTCGATTAATGTATTTAATTTGGTTTGATAATTTTTTTTGAATTATTCTGTTTCTAGCAGAAATACGTCCGTTTATTTATTTTCTGTTGACTTGTATGTTGTAGCTTTCCTTTTCATGATAACTTTGAGGGTAGTTATATGAATGCAGTTGGTCTATCAATTAAAGAGCACGCTTCTGAATCTGAGTGTCCGGTTTGAGCATTGGTCATTTGATTTTTAGCATTGGTTTCTTTATTTTATTAAACATTTTAAAGTTCTTTTAATTACATTCTTAAATTGCATATAGATCATAAAGATACTTCAAAATATATGAATAAATATTCCTGTTCTTTGATACGATATATAATGGATGAAAAACATGGTCTACACAAGTGAAAAAGTCAAAATTTGAGCTTGACCATTTTTGATTTTGCTGAAACTTGAAATATAATTTAAAAAAAAAATGAATGAAAAAGCACCTTATTCTTGTTTACTGAGTTTTATTATTTTTTACTATATACGCATTTCGAAAGCTATGCTTCCATTATCTGTAGTATACAAAAACTGGAGTTTTTATATACTACAGATGATGAAAGCATAGCTTTCGAAATGCGTATATAGTAAAAAATAAAAAATAATAAAACTCAGTAAACAAGAACAAGGTTCTTTTTCATTCATTTTTTTCAAAAATTATATTATCTTGTTTAGTTTTGAACAAACCAAAAAATGTATTGAAATATAAGTGGTATGGACAAAATAAAAAATACTACTTATTTTAGAATGTGCTGAAATGCATGAAAAATGGAAATTTTCACAATCCGATGCAAAAATTTGAATAAATAAAACAAAGTTGAGTCATTATTCTTTTAAATTAAGGAATATTTTCTTTGGAAATTTGAAATGTTAGTTGCAATAAATATATATTGATGACACATTTACAAAAGTCCTATATTGATAGATATTTAATTAAACTGCTCAAGAACGGCTATACCGATTTCAACAAACATTTTTTTGTTTGATTAGTGGTGATTAGTTAATCTTTAGAAAAAAAATTAATTAAATGTTATTTTTAATTAATTTCTAAAATTAAAGTAAAAGCCCGATTATCCGACATGCAATCAACCGAATATTCAGTTTACCGGAATTTTAAATTTTTGAATTTTTTCCCCTTTCACAAGAAACATTTTGTTTTTATTTGGCAATTCACAAGAAATATATTTTGTTTTAACTTTTGAATTATTTATATTTTTAAAATATTCTTTTTATTTATTTTATTTACTTATTTTTGCATTTGTACTAAATATTATTTGCAATCAATGTTATAAACAACTTGAAATACACATACAAAAATAGTTTTCTAATATTTTATTTGAAAATATATTGACGAGAATCCTAAACAAAACATTTATATGAGATATTATATGAAATCGTTCTAATATTTCATTTACATTAAAGTATCCGGAATTTTCGATTATCCGGCATGCTTCAATCCCCGAGCATTCCGGATAATCGGGATTTTACGTAGGTAATAAAAAAACTTTTTTAAAGATGGCGCTATGGTCAAAGTTCAACTGGAAGAAAAAGATTCTATTAAACTTTTGAGATTCGAGATTGAAAATGATATGAAGTGGAATACTCACATTTTCAATCTTTCTAAGGCGTAGTTGTAACTTTTTCAATAGTGAACAGCTACTTTTGAATTATAAATCACTTATTCGAACCTGCATGGAGTACTGTTCGCACATCTAGGATGGAGCATACCCAACATTTTTAAAATATCTAGACACTGTCGAACGGAAAGCAATTAAATTGATCTGCAATTCAAATCTGACCAACGAGCTTGATTCGTTACAGCATAGAAGACATGTTGCTGATTTGAATTGTCGCTCATAGAATTTCAAATTCATTCATTCACTTTCGATTTATACTAAACACTCTACTTATAACTACGATTACTACATAAGTCACTTAATAATTATAACGACTGTTTGTTTTACTTTTTAAAATCGGCTCTCTAATTTTAATTTATAAGCCCAGTTCACCTACTGAAAGACCTAAGTCTGAAAGACCTAAGTATTACATTCTCGAGAAAAAATGTAGAATTCCTACCCCTAATTTTTTGGCATTTCTCGACGTTTTAGGACCTACTGATTCTAAAAAAGCAAAAGAACAACAGTGTGTCTGTCTGCCGTTACAGCCGACGAAATCTAGAAAACCACTGGAGAAAAGCTTAGAAAACCGCTAAAAGACGTTCATTTTAAGTGATTACGAGTAGGAACATTGAATTTGGACAAATCTTGATGGTCGGGATTGGTATGTGAGACCAAACACTAAATAACTACATTATAAGTTTGTCAAAAAAATATTGTCAAGTGTGTCAAAAGAATAATTTTCAGTTTTTTTCCTAATTTTTGGAAAAAATGAAATTAATTATTTGTATGGCATAAATTAAATCGAACATGAATTTGTACATGGAAATTTTTGATTTTGTTATAATTTTTGGAATATTTTTGGAATTTTGAAAAAGTTTATATTTTTGATTTTGTTATAATTTTTGCAATATTTTAAGAATATTAGAAAAGGTTTCAATTTTTGATTTACTTTTGCGAAATTTTTAGGATTTTAAAAGATTTTTGAATTTCAAATTTTTGAAATAATTTTAGAATTTTGGAAAAAGTTTTAATTTTTGTAATAATTTTTGGAGTATTTTTAGAATTTTCAATAAAAGTTTAAAATTTTTTTCTCACTATAGTTTTTACAATATTTTTGGAATTTTGAAAGAAATATGAATTTTTGATCTTGTAATATTTTCTCAAAAATCTAAATGGAGAGGTTTTTGAGTAGTTTGCTGATTGACTAAATTATGTTAATTTATGATCTGATATAATTTTTCCGGCAACGTATTGATGTCTCGTGTTAGTTTTGTAATAAATTTCTAAACAGAGTTAAAAAACTACATGTACTATAACAAAGAGTTTTATGTTTGATATATATATATATATATATATATATATATATATATATATATATATATATATATATATATATATATATATATATATATATATATATATATATATATATATATATATATATATATATATATATATATATATATATCACTTTCAAAACTAACAACAATGTCCTAATAAAAGTTTTTTGCCGAAAATTGTATCAAAATCCTTAACCCAGACCGAAGTTTTGGTATCTCAAAGCTGTGAGATTTCAACCCCTCCATATTTTCCTATATTGGTTTTTGTAACCCCCAGTTTAAATTATAATAATAAAAGTATTATTCAAATTGAATTTCTCAATTTATTGAAAATTAAATATTTTGTTTATATATTCAATATTTCATTATTAATGTAATTTTGGAATTATTGAAACAATTTGTTTGCGTAATTGAATTGGGTTTTAAAATTAAATATACTAATTAAGAGCTACAAAAAACATCAAAAATGCAAATTTTAGTTCGTTAAAATGGTGCAGTTTACTGTTTAATAGTCAAAACTATTTACTCACTACAAAAAGAAGTGATATCCTGTGTCAAGCAGAAACGAGTGTAAAACAAAACATTTTCAAATAATTAAGTGTTCTACATAATTCGAAATACTTTCTTTGTCACTCGAATTAAAGGTTAGAATAAAACAACTTCAACTAACTGCGTATTAAAACAAAAGTTTCTAGTAAAATTTCCAAATAATAAATTTGATTTATTTCTATTCGAATGAAAATGTGGGATACGATATTTGTACGATTGACTGAATCGAGAAAAGGGTGGAACAATCACGAAACCGTTTTCCCTATGCGAGTTTATTAGCAGCTAGTATGTTTGCTTACCAGTAATTTGTAAACTCGATCAATGTAATCAATCCATTGGAACAATGCTCAAGCAACCATCCATCCATTTGTCATATACTATATGGATGAGGAATCAAAGAATTTGGAACACCTAAGTGTAGTTATGATTTCAGACTGTATGGTGCATGATGCAGTTGCTGTCCATTTATTTCAACGGCGAATGATTGTTTTTTTTAACAGAAAACTGCACAACAAAATCGAAAAACTCATATATTTTTCAGATGGAGCAGCATCAAAGTACAAAAATAGATCAAATTTTATAAATTTATGTAATCATGAGAAAGATCTTGGCATAAAGGCCGAATGGAACTTCTTTTCATCATCACATGGTAAAAATGTGTGTGACGGTGTAGGAGGCACAGTAAAAAGATTAGTCGCATTAGCCAGTTTACGGATGGTGTATAATATAACGCACAAATAATGACTCCTCGCCAATTGTATAACTGGGCCAATGATTATATATAGTCAACATAAAGTTTATTTATACTACTAACGTATTACGTAAAGCATGAAGCAGAACAAAGAATCTTGAAGAACAGAATCGAAACTGGAAAAACAATCAAAGGCACACAAAAGTTATACTGTTACATTCCACAAAATGAATCTCGGATCTTGGTGAAAAACTACTTATTTTCAGTAGAATCAAGCTTAAAATAGTTTCATCTGAGGATACTGGTGAAGATTTGGACATTAATGAGATTGTTGGCTTTGTTACATGCCAATATTCCGATAAGTGGTGGTTAGGTTGTGTACAGCAGAAGAAAATTTTGTGCGAATAAACCTCTTGACTCCACAAGGACCTTCTTCATATTTCAAATACCCTTTATTGCCAGATATATTAACTATTCATAAAAAGGAAGTGTTGACTAAAGTTGATCCTATAACAACCACAGGCAAAATGTATCGATTAAGACGTGATGTATCCAACAAGGCGAATAAGAAATTATCTGTTAAATTAAAAAAATTACATGAGTTTAATTTCAAAATAAATATTTTTAAACTCCTTACTAAAGTAGCTTTTTAATTTACAAACCTTTTTAAATTTGAACCTATTGTTATTTACATGTAAAAATATTAAATCGAGAGTAATGTGTTCCAGTTTTAGTTGAACATAACTTTTTATATTTTACTATAACTTCTGATCCCAACTTTCAGGATTTCTTTACTATAGTATATCAAAAAATATATGTTTTTTTCAAAAATTTAAAAAAAACACTATCTTTGATTTTTTTTCAAAAAAAGTTTTTAGAGATTTTCAAAAAAACCGGTTTTGAACCCACATAGACAAGTAGCATATCAAATTAAACCTTGTACAATTATCTTTAAAATGAGAGGTTAGGTTGTACACAACTTGAGATATTCGAAATTTCAACTATACAGGTAAGCCCCAAAATGACGATATTCCAAAATCTAGAAAATTAATTACACAAAAACGAAAAGATAAAAAATTTTGAAAAATCGTTTTTTACTTGTATATTCATGGCGAATATTTTTTGTAAGTTTCATAAAAATTTAAAAAGGTCCGGTTGAAAATTAAAGTTTTTTGGTTGGTTTGAAATGGAATGCCCCTTATAGCTTTTTAAACAAATTAAATTTAAAGTGGATCCCGAAAAATTTAAGGAAATATTCAGTCATTCGGATTAAAACAACAAATTTCAATAATTTTTTATAACAACCTACAGGTAAGTCTAAACCTAAACACATTCCTTTTTAAAAAATTTGTCTTAGCAAAGACCGTTTTACGCAGAATTAGAGGTAAATTTACGTTTGATAATATTTCTGTAGACAAATCTTTATTAGTTAGTATCAGAATCAGCCTGTCCAAAAATGCATCAAAATTCAACACACATATTTGTATTCTTTTGTCATACGCAGTAAGAGATCAAATTATAATGTTTTTAGAACCTTATGTCAACAAACCAAACAAATTCCTTTTTAAAAAAAGTGTCTTAGCTAAAGCTTGTAAATTACCCAAAATCAGAATTATTAAATTTACATTTTAAATGTACAATAGATGGCTTCAAGATTTTTTTCATTTAATAGAAAAATGAAAATGTCTTAAAAAAGTTTCTTATTAAATTTTCATTTTGAAATAATCGTTTTCAAAATTTTATGTTTTAACAAATTTTGTTTACTACCTTTTATTTAAAATTCATTTCATATTGAAATTTAAAGGAGAGTTTAAGTTAATAACTTGTTATGAGTTTATATTAAATGGGACAAAATTAGATCAAAACATTGTTTTGAGGTTTTGTCTACTAGGTTCAGCGTAAATAAGCAAAGTGGTAATCGCTACTTTTTTTTTCACGAATAGCGATCTACCGCATCGCTTTGATCTTTTTATATTTACTCATGACAGTCACTCGTTTTAGAGATTATTGAATTTTGTTTTCTAATCTCAATTTTTTTCGCCAGAAAAGTACCTATACAAATCAAAAACCAAAGATTAAAATTCTTCCGAAACATTATTTTGTTTGGTTTTTTGTCCATAAAATTGAGTCAATATGAACCTATAGGAACATTATGAAAACATTAAATCTATCAGGTCTTTATAAAAACATAGATAGTCACTGGCAACACTAACAGTTTTTTTAATCACACCACCAAATTTCATTTTAAATTATTTTCATTTACAGAAATAATCGATCCTACATTTTTTGGTTGGAAATTCATTCATTTGGAATAATTGATTACTGTGAGATTAATAAAATATTGGAGGTTCTAAAAAAGCAATTTAATTTATCGGAATATTACAAAAAACGGAATTTTTTACGTTACTGGTAAATAGGGTAAAACATTAGAAAAACTTTTATTACTTACTCACTTTTATTTGAGTTACGAACAAATTAGACTTCATGATAAATTTGTAGTCAGTCAATCGATAGCCAGTTAATTTTACTTTGATGCTCTCAATTTACAATTCTAAACTAAATTTAATCTTGACACCACCCTGTTTAACCGGTAATGAAAAAAGTTAAGTTTAAAAGAAAATTATGTTGAGTTGACAAAAAAGTATGAAAATGGAAAATGAATTAACGAATAGTTGATGAAGAAAAACAAAATTTTGGAATGGGTAATTTATGAAATGAAAGGAATTTTCATGTATTTTTTTCATCTTTATGGAATTTCAATTATGAAAAATGAATATGATTCTATGGATGATTTATTATATTTTAATATGAGGTTAATTATGGAAAAGCCAAATTTGTTTCTTAAGGGTTTTGTAAGAGGTTATTAGTGTATGATATGGATGACAAGTTAAATGAGATTACAATATAAACAAATGTGTTGAAACAAATATGTTGTTTTTGAATTAAAAATACGACAAAAATTAAAACTGGGGCCTTATTCTCACATTCGATCCATCGTTTTAAAAACCATAGTTCTTTTCGACCAAACTAAAATTTCATACTCTAGCATTCGATAAGTCAAGAAAATTTTTACTACAATTTTAGTAAGTGTTGTCAACAATAAGATATAGAAAATCTACTACATTTTGTATTAATTATATCAAATTTCAGTTTTTAGGGTTCCGTTTTTTATACGGAACACTATTGGTGAGAGTAAAACGAGTTTTTCACATTATATCGATTATCTCGTAAACTATAAATGCTATGGACTTGAAATTTGGCATGTGTATAAAACTAATCTGTCCACATGAAATGACGAATACAAATAAAACTAAAGTGGTTTTCGTTTGGTTTACAGGGGTTCGATGTGAGACCTTTGAGAAAATAGATTTTTTTATAGATTCAAGTAGGGTATCATATGAAAGGGCTTCATTTCAGTATTTCTTAAAAATTTATTTTGGAATTTTACAACTCACCATTTTTTGTATAATTCTGAATAATGACGTTTTCTTCGTGTTTTCTTAACTCGATTAGCTCCGAACCTAACTGATCGAAAATTTTCAAATGTATTTGGAATGATAGAAAAATTAGTACAGTTTTAATAAAAAATATATAAAAGTGTCATATTCTCATAATTAGATTTATTAAGGGGGTAGAAATGAGGAGGGGTAAAAACACTATTTAAAATGTGGTCAAGTGGGGTGTCATTTGAAAGAGCACCTAATTTAGAAATCATAGCAATTTTTTTTAGAATTTTGCGGTGCACAGTTTTTGAGTTATTGTCAAAAACATACCGTTCCCCCCCCCTTCGTTTCGACACTGATTGACAGAAAAATTTGGAAAAATTCACAAAGTTAGGCAATTTGGTAAATTTTGTATGAAAATTATAGCGAAGTCTCAAATAATTATATTTCTGTGTGTTTAGGGGACCGGGGTAAAGAGGGTAAAAAAAAAACTTTTTTGACCCAAGCGAGTGGGGTGTCATTTGAAAGAGCACCTAATTTAAAATTCGTTGCAGTTTTTTTTATAATTTTGCGGTGCACAGTTTTTGAGTTATGGACAAAAAAGTGCAAAATTCAAACCGTTCCCCCCCCCTTCGTTTCGACACTGATTGACAGAAAAATTTGGAAAAATTCACAGAGCTAGGAAATTTGGTAAATTTTGTATGAAAATTATAGCGAAGTCTCAAATAATTATATTTCTGTGTGTTTAGGGGACCGGGGTAAAGAGGGTAAAAAAAAAACTTTTTTGACCCAAGCGAGTGGGGTGTCATTTGAAAGAGCACCTAATTTAGAATTCGTTGCAGTTTTTTTTATAATTTTGCGGTGCACAGTTTTTGAGTTATGGACAAAAAAGTGCAAAATTCAAACCGTTCCCCCCCCCTTCGTTTCGACACTGATTGACAGAAAAATTTGGAAAAATTCACAGAGTTAGGCAATTTGGTAAATTTTGTATGAAAATTATAGCGAAGTCTCAAATAATTATATTTCTGTGTGTTTAGGGGACCGGGGTAGAGAGGGTAAAAAAAAAACTTTTTTGACCCAAGCGAGTGGGGTGTCATTTGAAAGAGCACCTAATTTAGAATTTGTTGCAATTTTTTTTAGAAATTTTCGGTGCACAGTTTTTGAATTATGGACAAAAAAGTGCAAAATTAAAACCGTTCCCCCCCCCTACGTTTCGACACTGATTGACAGAAAAATTTGTAAAAATTCACAGAGCTAGGCAATTTGGTAAATTTTGTATGAAAATTATACCGAAGTCTCAAATAATTATATTTCTGAGTATTTAGGGGACCGGGGTAAAGAGGGTAAAAAAAAAACTTTTTTGACCCAAGCGAGTGGGGTGTCATTTGAAAGAGCACCTAATTTAGAATTCGTTGCAATTTTTTTTTTAATTTTGCGGTGCACAGTTTTTGAGTTATGGACAAAAAACTGCAAAATTCAAACCGTTCCCTCCCCTACGTTCCGACACTGATTGACAGAAAAATTTGAAAAAATTCACAGAGCTAGGAAATTTGGTAAATTTTGTATGAAAATTATACCGAAGTCTCAAATAATTATATTTCTGTGTGTTTAGGGCACCGGGGTAGAGAGGGTAAAAAAAAACTTTTTTTGACCCAAGCGAATGGAGTGTCATTTGAAAGAGCACCTATTTTAAAAATCATTGCAATTTTTTTTATAATTTTGCGGTGCACAGTTTTTGAGTTATGATCAAAAATGTTCAAAATTCAGACCGTCTCCCCGTGTATCAAATATTTATTAATCGTTTTGAAAGGGTAGGAATGGTAAGGTGAAATAAAGCTTTTTAACCCGAAAAGCAATATTGAGTGGGACTGGCGTGTACATTTTTAGTCATGTCATCCTTTGTACTGATTCTTAGAGCAATTCTTAATTTTGCAACTTTTTTAGAGTGAATATAACCAGTTATCCAAAAGAAAGAACTTTATTTTTAAAATTATCACGGTCCTTTACTATCTATTGTATATTGTATTGTATTGTATGCCATAAGTGGGCCCAAAAGGTGGCGTAAATTCTCAAGGTTCAAATCAGATTGATGTGATTTGTTAGTTTGTGTTAAGATCCACGTTTGTAATCCATTCATAATTACTGGTTTAATAAATTTCTTGTATAACTTTAGAAAATGTTGAGTTTTAATTGAATGGTAAGTTCGATAACCTGCAATTATTTTAGGGTTAATATTTGTTTAATATGCTATTGTTTAAGTCAAACATTGATCTTTTGTTAATTTTAAATATTGTTAAAATTATACGTTGTTTTTCAAGCACCGACTCAAATGTCGAACTTATGTAATCTAACACAAAAAAATTGTTGCTATAGAAAGAACTGAAAATTTTAGTAAAGCGATGAGCCTATAATTCTATGGAACACGAAAAATATAGCGAAGCTTCAAGTGATTTTATTTCTATGTGTTTAGGGGATGGGAGTGGGGAAGGGTGAAAAATTGTTTTTTTGACCCGCATGACCCGCATGATGTCATTTGATAGAGCACCAAAATTAAAAAACAATACAGTTTTTTTAGAATTTTGCGATGCACCGTTTTTGAATTATTCTCAAAAAAGTGCAACAAAAGGTTGGTCCCCCCTCCCTATACGTTTCTTCGTTGATTGACAGAAAAATTTGAAAAAATTCATAGAGATAGGAAATTTAATAAACCCTTAACGAAAAATATAGCGAAGCCTCAAGTAGTTTTAATTCTACGTGTTTAGGGGATAGGAGTGGGGAATCGTGAAAAAAAGGTTTTTTGGCTCGCATGAGTGTCATTTGAAAGAACACCAAAATTAAGAAACATTACAATTATTTTAGAATCTTGCGATGCACAGTTTTTGAATTATTGTCAAAAAAGTCCTATTTTTAGCGTTAACACCACTCCACCCCTAAATTTCGTCGTTGTTTAACAGAATTGAGTCGTTCCTTAGCTACCATAAATAGCTATGGATATAATTTAACCTAAAGTAATATTTTTTATGTCATTTCGATCAATATAGATGAGATTGACATTAACTATTGATATTTACGATGAACCATTTAGTTTTTATGTGTCTATGGTCTGGCAATATAAACCCTTTACAACACAACTTTATGTAAATTATTTTGATATTGTTTTCTTTACATTCACGGAACCCTTGACGAGCGAATTTTATTCGCACTTGTCTGACTTTTTTATTGGTAAATAATGTCAATGTTGTTGATTAATTTGAAAATATTTGTTTTTTATTGCGTGAATAAAATAATATTGTTAGATTATTTGCTAAATAATTCCAATTAAATTGCAAATTGTTGTGTTGTTGTATTCTTTTTTTTTTTTAAATAGACCTAACAATAAAAAAATATTTCGCAAATTCATAAAATGTTTCTTTTACTAATAATAGATAAACAACATTTATTCAATATTATACTTAATATTTAGGAAGAAAATAGTATATTTTCCTACAAGAGATGAAAACATTGTTTTTTTCGTGAGTAAACATTTGTTCACGAGACGCGCTAGCGTCGAGTGAGACATGTTTACGAACGAAAAACGTTTTTATCTCGCGTAGGAAATGCAATTTTTTCTATGATACTAATATATAATCGGTATTTACTATAAATTATAAAGTTATAAATCGACAACAAAACATTCCAAATTCATATTCTATTTTTTCATGGCTACGTTGTTTAAAATACTTTGTAAAATTATATGAAAAACCATAGCAACTATAATTTGTTATTTTTTTACACTAGTGAGTTTACTTTTCGCATAGAAAAAAAAATTAACTTCTTTTCGAATTTAAAAACGACCAGAAAATGTAGGCGAATACAAAAACGATACAAAAAATTCAAACACAATAACGTTATAAAATAATTTAGGAAGATATTGTTGCGCTATCTAAGATTTTATATGTCAAATAAAATATTCGATAGCGTTTATTCGTCTTCGAATTTCAGAGTACCAAATAAACGAAGGCTATCGAAATTGGGTGTAAAACGAAGGCTATCGAATGTCAGAGTAAGGCTGCTGGTATTGGCCAACAGAAAATGGGGTTGCTTTTCAAGAATTTATATACCAATATTCACCAAAATCACGCGGTTAAAGTTTTTTAATGTTAAAACAAACATATACTTAGCGGCTCCAACATCTTTGCCAAGTATTGGTAAAAACACAGTCCCTTGATATACAAATCTACATTTACTGTTAATGGTTCATAAAAACTGATTCATGAAAGAAGGCAGTCGTTCCGCCGGCAAAAATAAAGATCAAAGTATAAGAAAGCAGCAGTTCTATTATGACCTTTATCACTTTGTGCAACATACCCTAAAGCACCCTTATTTTTTTATCATGTTGACTAAAACGTTCTACCAAAATTACATGAAAATTGGTTCATATTTGATTGCTATTATGTGGATAAAAGTCTAAAACTACTTGTTGTGTGGATACGAACCTAAACATTAACCTGAAGTTGTTATGCAAAATTATTAAAAACATTACAACCACACTAAATACCAAGCTTCAACAAAATTAAATGGTATGACAAAGTATGATTGAAGCTTCAAATAAATAGTTGCTCAGGAGATCAAACTTGGAAAATAATTCGCATCTTTCCTATTTATGTGAACCTGGATGCGTTTGCGGATCATAAACATGTCACAACTATAATTAATAAACGCCAAACCTACCTTAACACTTTGAATTATTGATTTAGAAGCAAAATACATGAACTTTTTACTGGGAAGTTCACTTTTACATCTTTTGCTACACGTACGATGGAGGGGAATACCCACCTTAACACTTGGATTGAGAAAAATATAATTACAACAATCAAAAATTTCGAGAATTTCTAGGGGGATTTGATCATTTATACTATATTTTTTTTTTTATTCTAAGTTAGGCATGTTTAGTGTTAATTATAATAAATTATTAATTAACGTCTCTGAATATCCGAAGATATCATGCCAACTAGGGATAAGAATGGAATGCAAATTATGTTTCTCTGAGAAATTTATGAACGTTAACTTTAAACCTTTGAGGATTAAAGTCATTACGGAAAACCCAGGAAGGTAAGGCATTCCAAAGATGAGAGAAACTCTGTTGAAAAAGTCACGTTGGAAAACTACAGCTCTACACCTAATTATTTGAACCGTAAAGGGATGGGCTGCTACAGTTGCTCTGGTGTGACGCGAAAGGTTTGCAGATTTAGGTAAAATCGATTTATCTCTTCAGAAGCTCGGTCATCCATAATATATTTATAAAATATAGTCAAATCAGCAACATTTCTTCTGTCCTGCAAAGAATCAAGACCATTAGTAAGACTTGAGTTATCAACGGTATTGATAGCTCTACGCTGTACAAAATCAAGGCAATTTAGACTACTCAAGTAAGCTCTACCCCATATGTGAGAACAGAATTCTATGCAAGGGATGTATAAAAGATTTATAAACTAAAAGAAGTTGTTCGCTTTTCTGCATTCTGCATTCTGAGCCAGATTAAAAATATGAGAATTTCATTTCATATTATATTCAATCTCAACTACTCCTAGAAGTCTGTCAGACTCATTTTTTAAAAGATTTTCGGGGCCAATCGTTCTTTTAAACGGATTAGGTGTCTTTATTCTAGAAAAATGACAAACCTGTGTTTTGCTTGTATTGAATTCGACACTGTTAGCAATACCCCAATCCACAATGGTTTAAAAGCAGTGTAAAGGGAATCTATCAATTTTGATCTACAGTCACTAAGCGCTAAGAGTGTATATAATTTAGGTGCTTCATGAAATGCATGAAGCGTGCTATCATCAGCAAAACTATGTATAGGATGAACCGTTGAATCTAGCAAATCTTTAATATAGATAAGAAAAAGAGTAAGTGACAAAGCGGAACCTTGAGGAACTCCTTCATTAGCTGAAAAAGTATTCAATGGTACACCGTCAACATTGACCTGAAATTTTCGATCAGATATAAAACTCTTTGTTCAAGATTTAAGCTGTTCGTCTAAACAAAAGGGTCTCAATTTGCATATAAGGTTGTTATGCCATACTTTGTCAAATGCAAATATCAAGAGCAACATCGAAAGTTTCTCCAAAGTTCTCAAGCGACTTGTTCTAGATATGAGTGACAAAAGACAGTAAATTGAAATAGGTCTGTAATTTGTGGGATCAGTCTTACTGCCCTTTTTTGAAATGGGCTGTACACTAGCCATTTTCCAGATTTCCAGAATTCCTTTCTTATATGACAAATAAAAGATTTTAGTGAGGATTGGTGCCAGCTTCCTAGCAAATGTTTTAAGTATAATCGGGGGAATAAAATGAGGGCCTGTGGCCTTGGTAGTATTGATTTGTAAAAGCATTTTTCGAATAATGTTTTTTCGAAAAATTATCCACCTCATTTTATAAGAAACTTTAGAAATAGGTTTAAGTTGGAAATTAGGTTCTTTTAAAGTAGAATTTATGGAGAAATAATCTATGTTCCAGCAAATTAGCTTCCCTTTTGGATCATTGATAGGTACATCTCTATCAACAAGAGGTGGTAAGGAAGATTTGCAAAAATTGCTTTGGACAGTCTTTGCGGCGTTATAGAAATTGCGTGAACCAGTCGGATGTTCAGCAAATTTAGATGCTTTTTTCCTATGAAAAAGATATTTCTCTTCATGTATTAACTTTCGACATAAATTTCTCTCTTTACGGTACTGTCTAAGATTTTCATCAGTTTTGTTTTGATTAAACTTTTGAAAAGCCTTATTTTAACTTTTATAGCTTTTTTGCATTTACTAGAAAACCATAGATCAGTCAAATCTAAGACTTTTACTTCCAAATTTACCTCTTACCTTTTATTTTATTTTTATTTTCTCCATTCTATCATGAAATATATGCTTTTGTCATATTTTATTATGTGATAGGATTTATTGTTTGCTTTTCTATTCTTAAAAAAAAAGATAGAATACAAAAACAAGGCATTTGCGTTCATCCACACCGCAAAACGCGTGTTGTGGGACCTAGGACTTTATAGGTTTTTATGTGTTGTTCTGACACATATTGCAATGCCTACTACACAACACATTTTATTTAAAAAAAATAGAGCAAATGTTTTGTGTTAACATTGCTCACTTTCCCTTATATAAATAGATAAATATATATATATATATATATATATATATATATATATATATATATATATTATATATATATATATATATATATATATATATATATATATATATATATATATATATATATTTATATATATATATATATATATATATATATATAATATATATATATATATATATATATATATATATATATATATATATATATATATATATATATATATATATATATATATATATATTAGGGTGTTTCATTTTTTAAGGCGAAAAATAAAATGTAAAATTTTTGCAGACTTTGCTGATGCCCCGAGTCTCAGTGATATAAAAGATATATATGCCAAATTTCAAGAAGATTGGATAATATTTAGAGGTTGCACACTTAGATCAGTTTTATAAAAGTAGGCAAAAAATACGATTTTTCAATGTTAATTATTTTTATTGGGAAAACTAGAAATCACAAACTTAAAATAATATTAAAACTAGACACGATTAATAAGATTAATAGATAGTATGATAGGCAAAACATGTGTAATATTAATCCCCTTTGAACGATGCAATCCCTACTTTTGTTCGCTTGGGGACAACTTTTCTGTGATGCTCGACTACCCTCAACAATAACTGTTTTTTGTTCGTCCCTGACCGATTTGTTAAACTTTTTCATCAGAGCAATTCTTTTTTCTGCGGTTTCATTGACCACCTTGAGAGCGTTCACATGGCTTCTTAGAGAATCACTGCAGTATTCTGTCACGTCGTGGATCCCAAACAATTCAAAAAACGTCTTTGTCTTATTAGTAACGAAATGGCTCAGGTCTTTTCCTTCTAAAGCTAGGTTTTTACCATCTAATCGTTTCATTTCCTTTTTCTTTACAGGTTCGGTTTCTAAAATTTTAGTCATATTTTCCTTATCAGCCTGAGTAACGCGTTCTTCCAAAAAAACCAATCCTACGTTTGTTTCTGACAGGTACCAAAGGTGTCTCTTAGCAAGTGTGAGAGCACTTTTTTGACGTCTTCATCTGGGTAAGTGCTCAGAACTGTAGCATATCCAAATCATTCTTTGGAGCCCATCGACTTGCAATCGCTTCGTGCCAAAAGCGAACATATATGAGGCTGGTAAAATGTGCAACTCGTTTCATTCCTTTCAATTCTCGTTGAGGAATATTCAACTGTTTAGTGAAGAGGACAATTTTAAGTGCATATATTGCCTTTGACATCCACCTCGCTTGATGCAGAGCCCCTGGGATCCTGATACAAAGTACTTCAATATTAGAAATTTCACTAGTTTAAGATAAAAGTGATCAATGTGTGCAACCCCTAAATATTATCCAATCTTCTTGAAATTTGGCATACATATCTCTTACATCACTGAAACTTGGGGCGTAAGCAAAGTCATATGAAAATCATATCTTTGGAAAAATGAAACACCCTAATATATATATATATATATATATATATATATATATATATATATATATATATATTTATATATATATATATATATATATATATATATATATATATATATATATATATATATATATATATATATATATATATATATATAAATATATATATATATATATATATATATATATATATATATATATATATATATATATATATATATATATATATATATATATATATATATATATATATATATATATATATATATATATATAAATATATATATTTTTATTATATAGATTTTATACGTCTTAAACCCGACAAGGTAGGAATTTTTATTGAAAGAGATAATTAATTTCCTTAACCTCACTGTTTGTGATTTTCGAAAGTTAGTAGGTATATTCCATACTATCCTAAGTCACATGTGCAGTTATTATTGAATGCTGCCAATCAATATGAAATCAATTTTACGACATAAATGTCAAGTAAATTAGTGAATCGTATGAATTTTTCAATTCGAAATCAGTTTTTGGGCTTATCTGAATAAACCTTATAGTTATTTGTTAATAAAAACAACTTTTATCTCTGAACGTGTTTCGGTTCGGATTCGAACTTAGAACCTCATCAGTACCAACTAAGTTTGAATCTTTTGGTAGACACGCTGTCAGACATTTATGTCGTAAAATTGATTTCATATTGATTGGCAGCATTCAATAATAACTGCACATGTGACTTAGGATAGTATGCAATATACCTACTAACTTTCGAAAATCACAAACAGTGAGGTTAAGGAAATTAATTATCTCTTTCAATAAAAATTCCTACCTTGTCGGGTTTAAGACGTATAAAATCTATATAATAAAAATACTAACTCTGTAGCCAGTGAAGTATGACAAAAAAAAAGTTTTTCACTAAGAAAAAAGAAATTACAACATCGTAATTAAAAATGTTTCTAAATGTCGACGCAAAGGGGCAGTTGACAGCGTGTCTACCAAAAGATTCAAACTTAGTTGGTACTGATGAGGTTCTAAGTTCGAATCCGAACCGAAACACGTTCAGAGATAAAAGTTGTTTTTATTAACAAATAACTATAAGGTTTATTCAGATAAGCCCAAAAACTGATTTCGAATTGAAAAATTCATACGATTCACTAATTTACTTGACATTTATGTCGTAAAATTGATTTCATATTGATTGGCAACATTCAATAATAACTGCACACGTGACTTAGGATAGTATGGAATATACCTACTAACTTTCGAAAATCACAAATAGTGAGGTTAAGGAAATTAATTATCTCTTTCAATAAAAATTCCTACCTTGTCGGGTTTAAGACGTATAAAATCTATATAATAAAAATACTAACTCTGTAGCCAGTGAAGTATGACAAAAAAGTTTTTCACTAAGAAAAAAAGAAATTACAACATCGTAATTAAAAATGTTTCTAAATGTCGACGCAAAGGGGCAGTTGACAGCGTGTCTACCAAAAGATTCAAACTTAGTTGGTACTGATGAGGTTCTAAGTTCGAATCCGAACCGAAACACGTTCAGAGATAAAAGTTGTTTTTATTAACAAATAACTATAAGGTTTATTCAGATAAGCCCAAAAACTGATTTCGAATTGAAAAATTCATACGATTCACTAATTTACTTGACATTTATGTCGTAAAATTGATTTCATATTGATTGGCAACATTCAATAATAACTGCACACGTGACTTAGGATAGTATGGAATATACCTACTAACTTTCGAAAATCACAAATAGTGAGGTTAAGGAAATTAATTATCTCTTTCAATAAAAATTCCTACCTTGTCGGGTTTAAGACGTATAAAATCTATATAATAAAAATACTAACTCTGTAGCCAGTGAAGTATGACAAAAAAAAGTTTTTCACTAAGAAAAAAGAAATTACAACATCGTAATTAAAAATGTTTCTAAATGTCGACGCCGAGGGGCAGTTGACAGCGTGTCTACCAAAAGATTCAAACTTAGTTGGTACTGATGAGGTTCTAAGTTCGAATCCGAACCGAAACACGTTCAGAGATAAAAGTTGTTTTTATTAACAAATAACTATAAGGTTTATTCAGATAAGCCCAAAAACTGATTTCGAATTGAAAAATTCATACGATTCACTAATTTACTTGACATTTATGTCGTAAAATTGATTTCATATTGATTGGCAGCATTCAATAATAACTGCACATGTGACTTAGGATAGTATGGAATATACCTACTAACTTTCGAAAATCACAAACAGTGAGGTTAAGGAAATTAATTATCTCTTTCAATAAAAATTCCTACCTTGTCGGGTTTAAGACGTATAAAATCTATATAATAAAAATACTAACTCTGTAGCCAGTGAAGTATGACAAAAAAAAAAAAGTTTTTCACTAAGAAAAAAGAAATTACAACATCGTAATTAAAAATGTTTCTAAATGTCGACGCCGAGGGCAGTTGACAGCGTGTCTACCAAAAGATTCAAACTTAGTTGGTACTGATGAGGTTCTAAGTTCGAATCCGAACCGAAACACGTTCAGAGATAAAAGTTGTTTTTATTAACAAATAACTATAAGGTTTATTCAGATAAGCCCAAAAACTGATTTCGAATTGAAAAATTCATACGATTCACTAAT
>CAVNZG010001570.1:0-22905 GCA_963693315.1 Diogma glabrata
ATAGCTGACGGTTAAAATCGTAGTCACCTCCATTTTCTAAGATTTGAATTACAGATGCGATATAGATGCTAAGTGGGGTAATGGATAGTCAAAAAGCTGAATATTAAGTTAGGTTATGTCAGCTTACCAAAACAGCCTCTATAGTCTTAAAGCTAACCAACTAATTACATATACAAATAAAATTAAATTTATGTTGATACTTGTTACCTTTGTAGTTATTTTTGTATTTTTTAAGTGTTACTGTTAAGTTATTTTCATTTTGTAAAATTATAACAATATTTTTCAATGAAAGCAAAACATAGATCGGTAATATACCATAAAACATCAATTTAAAATTTAGTCTTTTGAGTCTTCATCAACACTATATAGTATAACTTTCTTTAACTTATTTGGAAAGTTACTAAATGATTAAATCTACTTATTATATGCATATGGCTTATAATTAATGGCCCAATACTATCCAAAACCTAATGAATCATAGTATTGATCGGACTAAAATTTTATGTTATAAAAGTTAAATGAAACCTAAGCAAATTAGCATTTCTTCTTTTCAAACTATTTCAAATGATACTAAACTTCTATCCTATGAAATATTGAACCTTTACAGCCTTACCCTTTCCACCGTTTTGTGGATGCCAGTGACTTCCACGGCTCTCAGGGATCTCCTTAGCTTCGATCACATGCAGCAGCTACAAATGATTGAAAGTTTTTCAATAGTATTATCATTTACCATAAAGTGTATAATGCTAGAGTGCATTGTTGTTGAATTCAATCCAACAAAAATCAAATTATGCCGTCTTTCATTGCTAGAGCGACATAAAGATTGTCACACCAATATTCGGTCAAATATCCCTCTGTAGAAGAATTTCTGTTCAGAACGATTATTTTAATAGGAATGTTAAGTGGAATTCATTGACTATTTCCGTTGTTCCTGATGCATTCAAATATTATTTTGTAGACATTAATCATTATCAAAAAATGATAAGAGATTAGATTAAAGATTAAGGATGCTCAATTTGACGAGACAAATTTTGGAAAAAAGAGTTCACTCTATCTTTTTTATTTTTTTGTTTTTACTACAAAACGAATTGACCTTTTTACTTAAACGTCAAAATGAAATATTAAAAATACTTACAAATATCCGGGTGCCAATAGTGAATTTATGTTAATACAAAATCTTCAGTTTTTGTATGAAAAGTGTTAAAAAATAATTTAATAATGTAACTAGGAATTGTTAATAACATTTATAAAAGTATTATGTATAAACTGGTTAAAAATATTCAATAAATTTGTGTTAAATCAATGTTTTTGGTTGCCAGTAGTGATGTTTAGTTAGTGCAAAATCTTCAGTTTTGTGTATGAAAAGAGTCAAAAAACAGTTTAAACTAGTTAAATAATAAACTAAACTACAAGTTAATAATAGTATTAATACAAGGGTATATATATATATATATATATTTGTTAAATACATTCATTAAATTTATGCTAAAGTCAATGATTTTTGTTTATAGTACACCTTTTTCCCGAAAAAAACTTGACATATGTGATCAGCTGATTTGTATTTCGAAAACCTTAAATAATTGTTATTTCTTGCAAATCAAGATCGACTTGTGTTGTATTTAAATTGTTTTTAATATATTTGCATTATTATTGGTTTTGCAGTAAATTTTAATACATAATTACTTATTTCTAATTATCATTAGATAGAATATAGCGACGTAACGACAGATTACATACACAAATATAACGACGTAACGACAGATTACATACAGCAATATAACATTGATTTTAACATAAATTTATTGAATATATTTCACAAATTTAAACACACTACTTGTATTAATATTATTATTAATTTGTAGTTTAGTTTATTATTTAACTATTTTAAATCATTTTTGGGCATTTTTCATAAATAAAACTGAAGATTTTCCAGTAACTAAACAACACTGCGGGGAACCAAAAACATCGATTTAACATAAATTTATGGAATATTTTTAACCAGTTTATACTTACTACTTGTTTAAATGTAATTAACAATTCCTAGATAAATTTCCAGTTTATTTTTTAACACTTTTCATACAAAAACTGACGAATTTGTATTAACAAAAATTCAGTTTTGGCTCCCGGCTTTAAAATCAACTATTTTATCTGTCAAAATATTTTAAGGAAAATACTCAATATCAATCTTTAAAAGAAACGAAAAAATGAGTGATTATCGTTTATCCGAAATTATGGTTGATCGTTTTGAGAATGAGTGGAAGAAGAAATGAAAAAAGAAATTAACAAAAAAAAATTTCTTCACTCAAATGAATTGTATATTCAAAAAATTTTCGATTTTGTTTTTCATGATAAATTTAAATCTTTAGAAAAATGAGAATCTTCTATCTCTGGTGACTTTTATTCATTTATTTTCCTGAGTTCTAAGACCATTTAGATTCTTTCGGATGAAGCACTATAAGCTGGAATGCAGTAGATTTTTAAATAACAGAAATATAAATTTCGAAATATCGATGCATGATTTGACCAATATTCGTTTATATCACTCACTTCACTTTCCAAAGCTTCAGATTTATATTGCTCGGTTTCTTGGTTAATCGAAAAATTAGGAACATTAAAAGATTGTTGGTGAAAGGCAGCATACAGGTGATCAATGCTGATATTAACGATTGTTTGATCAACGGCATTTTGTTCTGGACATATTATTTTTATATATCCATACACCTCATTCTTTTCGTCACAAGCAAGCACATTCAAATTCTCACTTTTAAGATACAAAAAGGCAGCTGTCTTGTGAATTACAGTTAGTTGTGGCTTCCATTTTCCCTACATAAATTTGGCGATACTTATTCGCAAATCATTTACCATATCACTAATCGAAACTATTTTTAAATGAGACTTGACATGCAAAATGTAGGATAAAGACTTCACAGAGCAAAAACGGCCTAATAAAGTAGAACAAAAGTAAGAAGATTTCTCTATGGTTTTTCTTCAAGAGGAAAGTCTTCTTATTTTTACTAGGATTATCTTTTAAATAAAAACAATAAGATATCTTCTAATTTTTACGTGAAAGGCTTTTTGAATTTATTGAGAAGATTATCTTATTGTTTTTATGTGAAAATCATCTTGAATTTATTGAGAAGATTGTCTTATTGTTTTTATGTGAAAATCATCTTGAATAATTTAAAAAGCAAATCTTTTTGTTTTCATAGGGCTGCCTTCTTGAATTTATTAAAAAGAAAGTCTTTTAATATTCATAAGGTAATCATCTTAAATTTAATGAAAAGACAATCCCTTTATTTTCAAAAGAAAATCACCTGGAATTAGAAAATATTTTTTAAATTTTTACTTTAAATAAGTAACTAAAATAAAGATTCATTCATATAATTTCTCTTATTTTTATTTTAAAAAAAATTAAAGTTAATTACATTTCAGTCAAAAACTTAATTTATAACAATTCAAGTGCAAAAAAATATTTTTAATTTTTATATTCAAAACTAAATAAAATACAATTTTTAAATAAATATAATCAATGTTTATCTGTACTATTGTACAAAAACTAAATTTATTACAAATCAAATGCAAAAAACAATATTTTTTATTTCGATACTTAAAATTAAATAAAATTCAATTCATGAATAAATATTCGTAATATTCGTAAATTAAAAATTAATCTTATGAATTACCAATATTTATAATTTGTTGGAGTACCATGCAGTGATTTTAAATGTACAATCAACTCCTTAGGTGAAAAGTGAGGTTTATTACAGAGGAAGCAAGCAAATTGGAACATTTTGTTGTAAATTGAAAGTAAAACTAATTTAATTTACTTAAAAGATTTGCTACTGAAGAAAATTCTTCAGATTTCAGTTCAAAAAAATATTGTTCTAAAAATGACCAAACTTGCTTGCTTCTTTTTGAATATTCAATTTTATATACATACGATAGTTTTATAATTAGGTCAACACATTTCATGTATGAAGCGCACTTCCATCGAAGGCCATCGCAAAAGACATAGAACTCTGAGATTGACGCGAAATCGGGTCCGACGACAATGATTCTAGGCTGCAGTTTCTCACATGCCATTTCAAAATTCTTTTTCAATTCTAGGATTGTAGGTTCAATATCGTTACACGCACATATAAGCGTAACGAAATCGTTTTGGCCATCTGCTATTGTTGGTTTGTTTTCCTTATTAATCCGCAAAGGCTGCAGTATGGCATGCAATAGAATTGTGGTTATACAATATTTAGCATCTACAAAAAAATTAAATTTCAAATTTCAAAATTCAATTTTTTTAAGTACTTTACCTTTGGAAACATCTACACGATATAAACTTTTTAAAAACAGTTCTCTAGAAGTTTGATCTTTGATGTCGCTTTTGAAAACTCCAAAAATCTTATTATAAAATTTTTCCAGCTTTACAAACAGCATATTTCCCTTCCCGGGATATAAATTTTCAAAGTCTATTTCAACCTTTAAAAAATTGGATTGTCATTAAAAATAATAAAATAAAGGAATTTAAACTCACAAGTTCATAACCACAAGAATCATTATACCGTGGCCATTCATCAAAAACTTCACTTAAACTGCTGGCATTATGCACTTCTGCCATTCTTTGACTAGAAGTCTCTCTCCAGAATGCAGTAACCCTCTCCCAGGGAGTGCAATTGCACTGCAACCAGCATTTTTTTCATATAAGTCATCTTGAAATGAAAATACAGAATTATGACACATACATAGAAATAATAAGTGTGTTCGAACCTGATGATAAAACTTCTTTAATAACTTCACCATGGCTTACCAAAAAATTTGACTTTTCAATGTTAGTCCATCGCGAAAACATTTTTCCAGTGGGATTTTTTTCCCTGCCTTTCTTGCAATAAAATAAGTTTCCTATTTATCAAATATTTTTATTAAAAAAAACTTAGGGATTGTAATTTAATAATTATTTTAATTTATTTACTGTACCTGTTTTTCTTTGGGGAAAACCTGGCAAATCACATTGGCCCATTGTTGCATCTCCGAATATGTTAATTTTATATTTTTTTCTAAATATTGTTCAACAATGCAGTGGCACAAATACTTCTGGCTTTTTGCATCAAGACAGCCTTGTTTTTGTTGGTATTCCAAAACCAACCCTCCTTTAATCGTACTCTTTAAAAGGTTGGTTAGGCTGTTAATGTCTATAGTACAATCAGGTTGTGCCTGAACAGCGGGCAAGGACTTTATTGATTGGTTACTTTTACTTAAGTCGTCAGAAATTTTTTGCAACCACTCTAGGATTCGACTTGTTGCCGATAAGTTGTCTACTTCATTATTTAATGGTATATTCTGTTTCTAATATAAAATTACAAATAAAACACATCATACGACTAAAATGATAAAATACTTGCCATATTTTTCCGCCATTCTCTGAGACCTGTTTTAAGTTTTATGAGCTCCCCAAAAAAATTCATATCCAGCCTGTTGAATAGGCGATCAATATCATCCATTTCCATTTTTGTAAAATACTTAATGTTGTGATGCCATGTTTTACAAGGATTTCAATAACATCATCTGATAAATCCCATGATTTAAACATGGGAAAAGTTTCTATATCATAGAAACTGTTTGCTGTACCATCCATTAGAAACTGCAATTAAAAAATAAATGTGTAGTAGTTTTTACCAGTAATTTATACATAATGACAACAACTCATATACAACATAATGACACTTAATTTTAATACACTCACCTGTAGTTAAATTTATTAAATTATTTTAAATGAAGCAAATTTTATCGATCTGTATCGATGAGCTGCCGATTTAAAATTGACACACTTATATTTTATATTCTTCTTTTGTTCTCCTTCTATTTAGTTGTTTTAGCCTTATTAAATTTGAAATCCAACAACAATTGCATAGATTGTTGTTGCTACATTGCAAATATAACTGTAAACTGTGAAACAAATTAAATTGTGAAACAAAAAAAAACACCATGCATAACTGAAAGGAACAAAAAACACAAAATTTTAAATAACAAGTTGTCACATAAAATTAAGGAGATATTCTCTTTGATTATGAATTTAACGAGTGTATTTTCCAAATAAAACTTAAAACAAGAAGATTCTTTTAATTTTAAGCAGATATACTTTTAAATAAAATCAATAAGAATTCTTTAATAAAATCAATAAGAAATCTCTATGAAAATTTCTTCGGTTTTACCTTCTGTTACACTTCTTTGTCTACAAACTGTTCATAGAGACGATCTTTTTGATTTTATTAGGCAAATTTTGCTCTGTGTTGTAAATTGACGGTTCTTTACTGGTTTCCAGTTCAATGATGAATTTTGTCATATCAACTTTTGAGTCGCTGCTTCCAATTTAAATGTAGTCGATAAACTATTTTGTAGGTTTAATGACCACTTGAAGTAACAAACTACATTTCGACATGCTTGTAACAAATCTTAAAACCAAAATATTGCCAAGATATTATTGATCAAATAATCAGCACAGCTGTTCTATTGTACTTTTTAAGCGCTTTCACCATATTAGATCCTCGATCAATGACAAAAACGAATCTTCTCCTAATATATATCTAAAACAATCCCAAAGAATTCACTTCGTTGATGTGGATCGTTTTGCACATATTGTAAATATTTTTTGATTTAATTTTGTGTGAATTTCATTAGTGTCCATTATCTTTTGTGTTTGATTTATAATTTCAACGTCCTTTAAAAAACGATCATATGATATTTAAATTCTTATGTATTTAAGAATGAGTGGAATTTAATAATAAAAATAAAATACTTTACATTGCATAAAAAATCGGAGTCAATCACAATTGTAACTACTATTTGTGGACGCGACACTTCAATTTAAACGGAATACGCTCGAATCTAGGGAGGGTTCTTTATGCTTCCGCTTTCTATCAGTAGAAAAAAAAACTATATTCGAAGTGTCTTTCAAAAATAAACAGAAAATTGTCTTCCCTTATATTCACGCAGGTCATATACACCGCTATTCTAAATTTTAGTTTTTTTTATTACATATTAAAAAAAAACATTAGTTTTCATAAACTACATCTAAATTTATATTCATCTTTTTTTTTTAATAAAGAAAATTAAAATAAATCAAATTATTTAAGAAATATAATAAAGGAGATATATAAAAAAATTTTTATCCACGACTACTAAAGAATATATGCTTTCCATGCGAATGTCATCCATTGTAATTGTATTCATTCCACAACTAGTGAATTTGATTACAATTCTTTAACAGCTCTATAGTTTATTAAATATCGTCGCAAAAACAACCAAAAGGCTGTAAAAAAGCCGCGCCATGTTTTTCTTTAGCTTGAAACTATCATTTTAACTATAACAAATTAAATTCTTGCATCTTATTCTTTACAAAAACTTCTCAAATCATTAAGCACTAGTTATAAAATTTCTTAATGGCATTTTGTTTTCTAAACATCTAGCTGTATTATATAATTTAAGTAAGACTCTAGAACTACATATCAGAATTCTAAAATATATAATAAATATGCACATATATTAAAATTTATTTAAACAGAGGAAATACAATTTATTTTTTTTCTATAAAAACCGCTCGCTTTCACTTACATATTTCTTGAACAAAAACCTTGGCGCGACCTTTTCTTAATATGACAATAAAGCCAACCAGCATAGTGCCAGCATAGTGACTATGGTTGACCCATAGTAATATTAGTATAAAGATTATATTGAAATAACCATTGATTAAATAGAAATCTTAAATGACTCTCAATGAATGTTAAAATTCAGTACAAAAAGAAATTTATTGATAATGTTATATATTATTTAAATATTCGTACAGCAAATCATGTCTAATATAAAATTAAGCATACCGTAATAATATAAAGGGAATTTCAAATAGATTACTATACTTCAGGAAAATTGTAGAAAATATGATACTGACTTAATTCCACTGTTGAATTTATCCAGTGTTCCAGTGGAAGTCCACTGTTCAATTTATCGGTTTTTCACAGTCGTCTGACAATAGACCTTACGAATGACATAATTAAATTAATTGAGAAAAGGTCGCGCCAAGGTTTTTGTTCAAGAAATTATGTAAGTAGTTTTGTAAAGCAGTTTTTATAGAAAAAAAATAAATTGTATTTCCTCTGTAGCTGTATTAGCTAGATGTTTAGAAAACAAAATGCCATTAAGAAATTTTATAACTAGTGCTTAATGATTTGAGAAGTTTTTGTAAAGAATAAGATACAAGAATTTAATTTGTTATAGTTAAAATGATAGTTTCAAGCTAAAGAAAAACATGGCGCGGCTTTTTTACAGCCTTTTGGTTGTTTTTGCGACGATTTGACTGTTTTTTGTAAAGTTATAATATAATATGGGAGAATCAAATTATTATTATCCATATAAAATGTTTTCTACAGAGAACTTTACCCTCGATTTTTTATCAATCTAGATGCAATATTTTAAAAAATAAAAGTATCGTTTTTATATAAACAGGTCTCAACTCATGACATGAACAACTCATGAAAAAGTAAAAGAAATATTCGAAAATAAGTCTAAAGCAATGCATACAAAAACTAATAGAATTATTACATACAACGGAAACACACACATAAAACTATAGTCTTTGACTAATAATTTTAAAAAATTAACATAACAGTTTTATAAAAGTTCTTGGGGATAGCATAAAAGCTTAAATCGATTGTTATTTAGTATTTACTCTAAATAAATAATAAACAAAACAACATTGTGCGAAAAAAGATGTGAAATTAAGTGTTTCGCAATTAAACAGATTTTTTTTTAAGATTATTGATTATGTTCAGCCAAGTACCATTGGTGTCTTCCATAAACTTTATAGTCTATGATTGACTGAAAGTTTTAAAAAATTTCAGTTTTTACGGTTATGTATGACCTCAATCTCGAAATCGGCACATATTTGTCATTTTCGCCTTATCTTACCACATAAATATACGTAAATACATATATTTCAAGATTTTCATTTTCAGTGAGAAAGTCGTTGTGAATAATGGATAATAAACAATCAAGTCCTCAGCATAAGGGTTTTGTTATATTTTTTTAAAGTACAGAACCCTTAAAATAATAATAAAATTTTCTCAAATTCTTTTCTTTATATCTCATCAAGCATAAAATAAAACACAAAAGTTTAAAGCCTACTAAATTATTTTTTAATCTCATCACTTCAAAATAACTACCAACGTTCTAAAATAAAATGAAATAAAAATGAAAATTTATTATCGATATAACATTTGTTAGGTTCTCTCAGATAACAAATTTACATAATAAATAGACCAAACACATGTTTTCACAACTTCGTTTTCTTAACACATCAATAATAGGTCTTATTTCTGAAAGCATATTCTAAATATATTCTTTTTTCTAATATCTTTATAATTACCAACTTCCATTTAATATATTAGGGCTATTATTTTGAAAACGTACATTTTTTTGTTGATTTTTAAATTTTTGATTTTTAAAAAATCTGAAATTTTGATATATTGTTGGCATTGACAAAAGGAAAAAAGTGATTTCTGCTTTTATTTTTTGTGTACTCTGAATCGGAGTTATGCGCAGTTGAATTTTGAGGCTTTTTCACGTAGTTTTTGGTAATGGTGGCAATGTTTTGTGAATAGGTGCCACAAATTTCATCCGACTTACGTATATTTTTGCAAGTAAAAAGGAAAATAATTGAATAATTGAAATAAGTAAGTTTAAAATTAATAACTTTTCTCTTTTCCGCTGGGCGGCGCGTAAAACCTTGGTTTACTTCAAAGCTCACATCTCAAAAAGTAGGCTTTTTTTTTTTTGTTTTTCACAAATTTTAAAGTAAACATATACAGCTATGAAATTGAGAAATAAAAAGTCAGCAATTCAATATGGATTTTTTCTTACGATTTTTTAAAGTTTGGTATATGAAAAATTCGCATGTGTTTTTTTATTAAGTTAATAATCCTGTACTAAATGTGGATCTAATAAATTAAACATTTCATATTTTAACACCTGCAATAAATTTGAAGCATTTTCTGTGCGGTTAAATGGTTAAAAACTTATTAAAAATTAATTTAAGTTAAGTGGTAAAATAAAGGAATTTAAATTATTAAAGGGTGTGTAAAATGTTTATTCATTTTAAAAAATGTCTATTCAGCCCCTTTTTACTAATTAAAATCTCATTAGAGGCTCATAATTTTAACATTTAAAATTTCTAATGACGCCCACAAACGGTTTTTGACCTAATTATACTTGCATCCAATCAAAATATATTAAATTGTACCTACCTAATTTTACCTGATCCTACCTATGTCAAAACTATTTCAAGGGTATATATATATTGATTGGATTGCCTTATAATCAATTATATTCCAAAATATTTAGAAGACATAACGTTTAGAAAAGATAATAATAGAAATGCCTTTCAAATAGTGTTGTAACTTGTACGGTCTCAAAAATCATCAGCGGACATCAAAAAATGTGAAACTGGTCACACCAGCTGTTATTCAAAAAGCTGCGATCCTAAATTTTACTTTGCGTGATGACCAGTTTATATGTGAAACATGTCGCACTTATATCTATAAAAATAAGTTAAATTTAATTATTTTATTAAAATGAATAAAAATTCATATGCAACTAATATTTTCTATACAGCAGCTTTCATGTTCGGAAACTATCGATAGTGAAATTATTACTATAAATCAGGATGTTGAAAATGTTCCAACGAACGAAAATATTCAAATACCTCCAGCATCTTTAGATTCATCACCAGTTTCGGTTGATACTATATCTCCACCAGTTCCTGAACTACTTAATGACATTTTAGAAGATATTAACAATGTTCTTGGAAGGTTAGCCGAATCTCCTATCAAACAAAATCATATTACAACAGGAAGTTATAAAAAAATTGCAAGTGTCACATCGGCAATAAGTCAAAGAATATTTCAAGTAGATTCAGTTAAAGTGTTATCACCAAACGAGGAATGTGAATATACATCATGGCTTATGAACCTTAAAAAAGAGTTTAAAGATGCCAGCTGTAAATCAAAACAAGTGTTTTTGTTGACAACTCTACCACGTAAATTTTGGTCAAATCAACGTATCCATGATGAATTTAATGCATCAAGACGACTGGTAGAATTCGCCATGGATCTGTTGGAAACAGTAGGTCCTTACAGTTGGCCTCAAAGCAAACAAGTGCACAGTTTGTCACAAAATATAGTAAAACAAATTCAAACATACTTCTTATCAGAGGAAATTAGTAGAACAATGCCTAGCCTTAAAGATGTTGTTACTGTTACAGAAGGATCGACAAAAATTAAGAAATCAAAGCGGTTGGTGTTATGGACCCTCACCGACAACTACGAAATGTTCTTGGAAGAAAACAAAGAACTCAAGGATCCCACTGTTTTTTACCGGATAACACTATACCCGATAAAATAATTGCCAAAATGTTTTCTTTTTCTGATGATCATAAATATTTCAATTTAAAGGCAAAAAAAATATATATAAATTAATTTTTTAATGTATTTATTTATAATATTGATTAAATTATAATGTTTATAGGAAAAATATTTTTTTAATGTTTTTTTCTAATGTTAGTGTTGGTGATGTTGAAATTATAACAAAATCTTCGATCATTGGGATCTCCAATTCTTATTCTGAATAAAAACCTGTTTCTCAATCAGAAATACACAAAAAATGGTTCAAATTTATTGCAGGTGTTAAAATATGAAATGTTTAATTTATTAGATCCACATTTAGTACAGGATTATTAACTTAATAAAAAAACACATGCGAATTTTTCATATACCAAACTTTAAAAAATCGTAAGAAAAAATCCATATTGAATTGCTGACTTTTTATTTCTCAATTTCATAGCTGCATATGTTTACTTTAAAATTTGTGAAAAACAAAAAAAAAAAGCCTACTTTTTGAGATATGAGCTTTGAAGTAAACCAAAGTTTTACGCGCCGCCTAGCGGAAAAGAGAAAAGTTATTAATTTTAAACTTACTTATTTCAATTATTCAATTATTTTCCTTTTTACTTGCAAAAATATACGTAAGTCGGATGAAATTTGTGGCACCTATTCACAAAACATTGCCACCATTACCAAAAACTACGTGAAAAAGCCTCATAATTCAACCGCGCATAACTCCGATTCAGAGTACACAAAAAATAAAAGCAGAAATCACTTTTTTCCTTTTGTCAATACCAACAAAATATCAAAATTTCAGATTTTTATAAAATAGTTGTTTTTTTTTCGATGTACGTTTTCAAAATAATAGCCCATTAATAAAACATTTGATGGGTTTTCTGGACACATAACAAATATTTTTATCGAAAACAACTATACGTTTGTAAACTAATCTGGGTTCATGTTTAAGTTTTTTAACTGTTGTTAAATATTACCAATAATGAGGGATAATAAATTTCAATTCGCATTATTTTGTGTTTTTCAATTCTGTACATTTGGTTGGCTTTTGAAAACTTTACTAAAAGTTTGGGAAAGCAAAATTTTGATTTTATAAACTTTCATAAAAAAGCATGAATGCTGACTTTCTTTTTACTAATGAGAAAGATATAGTTAAATAATATATACTATTTATATTTATTGATAACTTTGAATACAGTTGTAGAAAAAATGCAAATTATTCGAAATGAATATTTTAACCTTTAAAACCTGTCCGGTGCACAGTATATATACTAGTAGTGTCTTTCAAAACATGGCGCGCAAGACACTACCGCATCTCTTGAACTAGTAGTGTCTTTCAAAACATGGCGCGCGAGACACTACCGCGGCTCTTGATTCCCCTAACAAACGACAAACTTGTTTTGTTTTTTGCTATCTTTGATGTTTTTATTTCAATATGGCGATACAAATTTTTGCATTAAAACTGGAAATTAAACGAAATATTTTACAGTCGTGGATAAAATAGCATCTTGTATTCGCTTAGCATGATGGCCATTCTTCACTCGGATGATTCCCTCCACTCGCTACGTTCGTTTCGGGAAACTTCGTCCTCGTGAAGAATTGCCTTCATTCTAAGCTCATACAAGAATCTACTATTACATTACAATACATGAATACTGGAAAGTCCAGATGTGTCTTCTGTTGAGTTAATTTTTTTTTTGTTTTGTTTATGCTGCCATCAGATAGCCTTAATATTTTTTTTGATTGTTGAAATTTTGTTTTAATCATCATCTAATTTTTTTTTATAGTTAATTTATGTTTGATAGCAAATAGTAGATTGTATTACTAGTGCGAATGCGTTTTCCAAACAAGAGTTAGTTTGCAAATAACTAACGTTTGGAAAACGCATTCGCACTAGTAATACACACTATTTTTTGTAACAAGTGCGTAAAGTTTATAAATATTTATTTAATTGTTCATATAATCTTTTATTTAACAAAGTTATAAACAAATTTAAGCTTTTTAAATAATTAAAGTGCGCCATCTTCGTTGTAATAGTTGTAAATTATACTAGCTTAAAAATATAAACATAAGAATCCAACTAAAACAACACATAGGAAGCCAATAAGAGCTGTCAAAATTGTAAACTTTGAAAACCTAAATAAGTTGTTTTTTCTTGCAATTCAAATGATGCAATGTGTTTAAGTTGTTTTTACTATATGGTTAGTTATTTAAATTATTATTTTGATACTGTAGTGCTATAAAAATATTATATATAGATAGATATATGAATAGATTTAACTACAAATCTCACATGCAGGCGGCGTTACGGTCCAGGCTTACAAAATATTTTATGGTCACACATATGCGGAAAAGTAGTTTTTTGGAGTTTGCCGAGCGCATTTAAAGAAGATGGACGTGGATAAAACTCTCCGTCGTGATAAATATATATATTTTTTTTTTACTTTAATAATTTACCATATTTAAAGTGTCTTATTACTCAATAAAAGTTATCTAAAATGTGTTTCAAACCAAGTGCTTCAAAAATATATAATATATGATATATAATAATGGTGGTATTTTAAAAATAATTTAATTTTTCTAATTAAAAGATTGAAAAAATCAGGAAAATAATTTTTTTCTCTTGAAATTCTCGTAATTTATGGTTTTCAATTCGATACAACATTGTTGTGTCGTTGTTTATTTTTATTACTTTTTTTCATTTAAAATTAAAATGAAATTAAACCGTAGTGATTTTAGTCGATGAAAATTATTAACATTTTTAAAAAGGTTATAGAATTTATCTGATTTTTGTAGTGTTAAATTAAGAAACGATCTAATCAACAAGTCGTGGTATATAAGCCGTGTTCGATTTGACTGAAACAACTGAAGCAACTGAAAAATTAAATGCAATTGTTGTTGTTTTTTCAGTTGTTTCAGTCAAATCGAACGCACCTATAGTTGGGTATAATTATGTAAGAGGACACTCTTACATTAAAAAAAAAAAAAAACAAATGTCAATTTTGTTGTAGTATTTCGAGAATATACATAAACATTTCTAATTGGAATTTCGTGTTTCTTGTTTTGATTAAAAAAAAATTTTGTTTGTTGATTTAGAGAAAATAAAAAAATTTATCAAAATGCCATTACCAGGAATAAATGAATGTAAATAAAATGGAGTATTTTAGTTTAAATTTCATAATATAATTAATGAAAATGCAGATTTATTAGAAATAAAGATACAAATTTCGTCAACTTGAAAAGGTGTCATGGCGTGTGAAATATTATTCTTAAAAAACATTGATAACATTTTTGTTTCTTAAAAAAAACTGATGGTTTGATATCTTAGGTTCGCTATTCGAAATAATTGAATTTTCATATATATGAGATTAGCTGAGATTTGGCATTAATTTAATTTAGTTTTAATAAATTTAATGAAAATAGAACTTCGAATTAATTAACTTTCTTTGATTTACAGCTACAGAATATAATACAAAAGGTATATATAAACATTGAAACTAGTTTTTAATGTTTATATATAACTTTCTTAAAACATCTTTCGTATTTCTATCAATTTTATGTAATTTGGAATAAATGAAAGGAAGTCTAAAAATACGTCTAAAGTATTAAGGATATCGTTCAAACAAATTTTATACATATATTCCATATTTGTATTATCAAAATATATATAACATATGTATATGAATTATCAATATATGTATATATGTGTATGTATGTGTGTATGTATGCATGTATGTATGTATGTGTGTATGTATATGTATGTGTATGTGTGTATGTGTATGTATATATATGTATGTATATATGTGTATATGTGTGTGTATATATATATGTGTATGGATATGTATGTATGTATGTATGTGTGCGTGTGTATGTATGTATATGTGTGTATGTATATATGTATATATATGTATATATATATATATATATATATATATATATATATATATATATATATATATGTATGTATTTATATGTATGCATGTATGTTTGTTTATATAACAATATCACATAAATTAGTATGTTGGACATAAGGTGAAAACTTCTTAATATGTATGTTTGCTGTTAATAAATATATGTAATATATATAGGTATATATGTATGTGCGTATATATGTGTACGTATGTGTGTATATGTATGTATGTGTATACATGTGTATGTATGTGTATGTATGTGTATGTATGAGTATGTATGTGTATGTATGTGTATGTATGTGTATGTGTATGTGTATGTGTATGTGTATGTGTATGTGTATGTGTATGTGTATGTGTATGTGTATGTGTATGTGTATGTGTATGTGTATGTGTATGTGTATGTGTATGTGTATGTGTATGTGTATGTGTATGTGTATGTGTATGTGTATGTATATATGTATATGTATATGTATGTATACATGTGTGTATGTGTGTATGTGTGTATATGTGTGTATGTATGTATATATGTACATATGTATGTGTATATATATATATATATATATATATATATATATATATATATATATACATATGTGTGTATATATATGTATGTATGTGTGTATATGTATGTATGTATGTATGTATGTATATGTATATGTATGTTTGCGTATATGTGTGTATGTGTGTATATATGTATGTATGTATGTGTACATGTATGTGTATATGTATGTATATATGTATATATATGTGAGTACATGTGTATATATGTGTGTATGTACGTGTATATATGTGTGTATGTGTATGTATGTGCATGTGTATATATGTGTATATATAAATATGACAATGGTGAATGGTCGTCTTATCAACACTTGTTATAAGTGACAGTGTGAATTTTAAACTAAATTAATCTCTTAAATGATAAATATATAAGTATAACTAAATGTAGTGAAAACATTAATTGTAATAATCAGTTTTATATCTAATATAATAGTTTTAAAGTGTTGGTTTTAATAATTAAACTCTAAGGTAAGATTGCTTTCAAAAATGGAAAGATGTGGGCGACCAAGATGAAATCTTCCCTAAATGTAAAATTTATTAACTCTGATTTTTACTAGAAAACTAAATAAAGGTGTTATTGTGCTATTCGATTTTGTGTAAAATTTAAACCTACTTAGAGCTTTAACTAGCGAAATTTAGTTATTATTTCAAATTCAGTTTAAAATTTCATTTGTTCACATAATTTTATGTGATAGATTTATCTCTTTCTATTTATCCATAAAATCCAATAAGACTTTTGAACGATATCAACGAGCAGGGTTAATTGTTTTTGTTAAATTAATTCTTGTGTTTCAAGAAAAATTCAAAACATTCTTGCGTTAATTATATTATATAAAATAATGTTTTATAAAATTTAAATAAATACATTTCAAATAAAAACATCAAGTGAAAGATAATATTTTTATCCAATTCAATCCCAATACTTTTTTATATGAAATTCACTCAATTTTCAAAGGGGTTTTTGTTTTTTATATATATGTACATAATATAAATGTTTTTAACCATAAATAACCATAAATAATTTTAACCATAAATATAATAACATGAATTCAGATTGGAGAGTGCAGAGGACTACAATTTAGTCATCATCCTATTATACTAATAAATTACATGAATAACAGGTTTCCGACTGGAGATTGCAGGCGAGTAATTTTAGATACGGGATTGCTGATTGGCGATTGCAGATTATATGTATAAGTGATTGTCCTTGTGATTGTCTCCTAACAGTAGTAGCTAGATACGATTTGCCAGGTGTCTGTAACCGGGTCGTTCACTCCTAACTTACAATTACCTACCTATCCTTACCTATTGTTATATGTAAAACGACTGTAGGAAGTGGCCCGCCGTAATCCGGGAGTCTCGCCTAGTGCTTGGTCCTACAGTCCAATCAATCAATCAATCAATCAATCAATATGTGCGGAAAAGTAGATTTTTCTTTTATTCTATTCTAGTGCAAAATTTAATATTTTTTACGCATGTGTTACAAAAAATAATATATGTTGATTGTTGAGTAATCTCTTGCTGAAAGCAAAAAAAAAAGAAAAAAAAACCACTTTAAAGTAACACTCATATAACATATGTATTCTAGTTGTAATTCCTTTTTACTTCACCACAATTTTAAATTGTGTGAAGTAATGCAATCTATCGTGAAAAAAAAAAAATCTTACATACCCCAAATTTTATTTTTTCTTTTGTTTTGGACCATCCTCTATCTAAATAGCATAGGATCTTGATGAAACTTTGGCAAATGATACAGGTTCACTTTAAAATGGAAGATCTGGATTCATTTCAAATTTGGACAAAATGGCGGGGGGTCTCCCGAACACCTCTAAGTTTAAATCTTGAATAACTTCTGATCCCGGACTACGATCTTATTGAAACTTAGTATATAAGGTTTTAGTACTGTTTCCAATATTTCTGCATACCAACTTCCGGTTTATCACTTCCGGCTAAAAAAATTTTTTTTCAGGTGTTTATGCCTACTGTAGCCTACAATTAGCAATCGATTTTCATGAAACGTAGGTAAAAGCTTTTAAGGGCTATTATTTCGAAAACGTACATTTTTTTGTTGATTTTTAAATTTTTGATTTTTAAAAAATCTGAAATTTTGATATATTGTTGGCATTGACGAAAGGAAAAAAGTGATTTCTGCTTTTATTTTTTGAGTACTCTGAATCGGAGTTATGCGCGGTTGAATTTTAAGGCTTTTTCACGTAGTTTTGGTAATGGTGTCAATGTTTTGTGAATAGGTGCCACAAATTTCATCTGACTTACGTATATTTTTGCAAGTAAAAAGGAAAATAATTGAATAATTGAAATAAGTAAATTTAAAATTAATAACTTTTCTCTTTTCCGCTAGGCGGCGCTTAAAACTTTGGTTTACTTCAAAGCTCATATCTCAAAAAACAGCTTTTTTTTTTTTTTGTTTTTCACAAATTTTAAAGTAAACATATGCAGCTATGAAATTGAGAAATAAAAAGTCAGCAATTCAATATGGATTTTTTCTTACGAGTTTTTAAAGTTTGGTATATGAAAAATTCACATGTGTTTTTATATTAAGTTAATAATCCTGTACTAAATGTGGATCCAATATATTAAACATTTCATATTTTAACACTTGCAATAAATTTGAACCATTTTCTGTGCGGTTAAATGGTTAAAAACTTATTAAAAATTAATTTAAGTTAAGTGGTAAAATAAAGGAATTTAAATTATTAAAATGGTGTGTAAAATGTTTATTCATTTTAAAAAATGTCTATTCAGCCCCTTTTTACTAATTAAAATCTCATTAGAGACTCATAGTTTGAACATTTAAAATTTCTAATGACGCCCACAAACGGTTTTTGACCAAATTATACTTGCATCCAATCAAAATATATTAAATTGTGCCTACCTAATTTTACCTGATTCTACCTATGTCAAAACTATTTCAAGGGTATATATATATATTGATTGGATTGCCTTATAATCAATTATATTCCAAAATATTTAGAAGACATAACGTTTAGAAAAGATAATAATAGAAATGCCTTTCAAATTGTGCTGTAACTTGTACGGTCTCAAAATCATCAGCGGACATCAAAAAATGTGAAACTGGTCACACCAGCTGTTATTCAAAAAGCTGCGATCCTAAATTTTACTTTGCATGATGACCAGTTTATATGTGAAACATGTCGCACTTATATCTATAAAAATAAGGTAAATTTAATTATTTTATTAAAATGAATAAAAATTCATATGCAACTAATATTTTCTATACAGCAGCTTTCATGTTCGGAAACTATCGATAGTGAAATTATTTCTATAAATCAGGATGTTGAAAATGTTCCAACGAACGAAAATATCAAATACCTCCAGCATCTTTAGATCCATCACCAGTTTCGGTTGATACTATATCTCCACCAGTTCCTGAACTACTTAATGACATTTTAGAAGATATTAACAATGTTCTTGGAAGGTTAGCCGAATCTCCTATCAAACAAAATTATATTACAACAGGAAGTTATAAAAAAATTGCAAGTGTCACATCGGCAATAAGTCAAAGAATATTTCAAGTAGATTCAGTTAAAGTGTTATCACCAAACGAGGAATGTGAATATACATCATGGCTTATGAACCTTAAAAAAGAGTTTAAAGACGCCAGCTGTAAATCAAAACAAGTGTTTTTGTTGACAACTCTACCACGTAAATTTTGGTCAAATCAACGTATCCAGGATGAATTTAATGCCTCAAGACGACTGGTAGAATTCGCCATGGATCTGTTGGAAACAGTAGGTCCTTACAGTTGGCCTCAAAGCAAACAAGTGCACAGTTTGTCACAAAATATAGTAAAACAAATTCAAACATACTTCTTATCAGAGGAAATTAGTAGAACAATGCCTGGCCTAAAAGATGTTGTTACTATTACAGAAGGATCAACAAAAATTAGGAAATCAAAGCGGTTGGTGTTATGGACCCTCACCGACATCTACGAAATGTTCTTGGAAGAAAACAAAGATGTCAAAATCATCTTCTCAAAGTTCACTACGTTGCGACTGATGGAATGTATTTTAGCCGGACCTACCGGAACACACAATGTCTGTATATGCATTATACATGAAAATGTACGTTTAATGTGTAAGCCGCTCTTGAATTTAGTAAAAAATGAAAAAGATCTGCTTAAGAAACTGAGTTGTTCTAATAATACAGTGGATTGTGCAACAAATATATGCAATGATTGTAAAAATATCGTGGAAGCTTACACAGAAACAATTTTGGAATCTCTTGAATTTTACGAAGAAATACATTATGAGAAATGGTTAATGCAAGATAGATATTCGTTAGAACGCATGGAAAAAAATAAGGAAGAATTTGTAGAAGATTTAGGACATACATCGGTAAACAAATTAAAAATTCATGATTTCATCGCAAGGCAGCAATCAAAGTTTCTTAAGGATACGAAACAAAACTTACGTCACGGCGAATACGTATTTATTATGGATTTTTCAGAAAACTACTCAATGATAACGCAGAATGACATACAAGCTGCACATTTCAATAAAGTTCAAGCCACAATCCACCCAATCGTAGTTTACTACAAATCATGTAATGATAAACTAGAGGTCTTATCTTTTGTCATTATATCTGATCATTTAATGCATAACACAGTTGCAGTTCATAAATACCAGGAAAGATGTATTGAATTCATTGAAAAACAGCAAGAAATATATCCAAGTATCAAAAAAATTTTATATTTTACTGATGGTTCAGCAGCTCAATATAAAAATAAGAAGAATTTCATAAATCTCTGCAAACATATTGATGATTTTAAAATACCTGCAGAATGGCATTTCTTTGCAACTGCCCACAGAATGGGTCCATCCGATGGGATTGGAGGAACACTTAAAAGAGAAGCCCGGAGAGCTTCGCTTAGAGGAGAAAAAATATCAACAGCAAGGGAATTGTTTGAATGGGCGGAAATTTGGTCGAAAAAAAAACCACGTTATGAAGTTTTCATATGTGTCTTCAGAAGATATCGAACTACAGGAACAATTTCTTTCGGTGCGGTTTTCGGACATTAAAACCATAAGTGGAACTCAAGGATTCCACTGTTTTTTACCGGATAACACTACACCCGATAAAATAAATGCCAAAATGTTTTCTTTTTCTGATGATCATAAATATTTCAATTTAAAGGCAAAAAAAAATATATAAATTAATTTTTTAATGTATTTATTTATAATATTGATTAAATTATAATGTTTATAGGAAAAATATTTTTTTAATGTTTTTTTCTAATGTTAGTGTTGGTGAAATTATAACAAAATCTTCGATCATTGGGATCTCCAATTCTTATTCTGAATAAAAACCTGTTTCTCAATCAGAAATACACAGAAAATGGTTCAAATTTATTGCAGGTGTTAAAATATGAAATGTTTAATTTATTAGATCCACATTTAGTACAGGATTATTAACTTAATAAAAAAACACATTTGAATTTTTCATATACCAAACGAGCGATTGTGCTTTATGAGCTTTGAAGTAAACCAAGGTTTTACGCGCCGCCTAGCGGAAAAAAAAAAGTTATTAATTTTAAACTTACTTATTTCAATTATTCAATTATTTTCCTTTTTACTTGCAAAACTATACGTAAGTCGGATGAAATTTGTGGCACCTATTCACAAAACATTGACACCATTACCAAAACTACGTGAAAAAGCCTCAAAATTCAACCGCGCATAACTTCGATTCAGAGTACACAAAAAATAAAAGCAGAAATCACTTTTTTCCTTTCGTCAATACCAACAAAAAATCAAAATTTCAGATTTTTAAAAATAGTTGTTTTTTTTTTCGATGTACGTTTTCAAAATAATAGCCCTTAAATAACATGAAATAGTACATTATATAACAAGGTTGAGAAGTAGGCTATTATTGACCGAGAACTTTTAGATCCTGAGGCGCGTAGCGCCGAGGGATATAATGTTCGAGGTCTATATTAGTCTTCTCAACCGAGGTATATATAGAATTTTTTTAACTACTAACACTAGTTATCATATTTGCTTTCATTAGATATTTATATTAGTCATTTTCCATTTCACTTTTTAAATATCTTAAAATATCAAGTAGCCTTGAAGTTTAGTTTCATACAAATAAAACGAAACAAAGCAATGCAATTATTATTTGTTTGTGTTGTTTTGTTCATTTCAATCAAAAATAAAAGAAAATTTGTCATTATTAACCTAGGTAATTGTTTGTTATTATTATTGACCTAGCTTGAGAAAAATTGCTTCTCAATGGGGCATTCGAGTAAATAATGACGATTTCTCAAGTTAGTAGTTAAAAAAAGATTTTATTAGCTTTTGGAGCATATTGGATAAAGGGTTGGGGGTCCACCATACAACAGGTGGTTTTTTCCACAAAGTTTTTATGGTTGTTGGGAGTATAAAACATTCATTCGTGAATGAATTTTGATGACACTTTGGAAAAAGATGCAAACATGTATGACAAGGGACTGATTAGTTTTTGAGCGATAGTGATCAAAGTGGTGGGGGTTCTATAGCACCTGTTTTTTTGAAAGCTCTATAACATCTGTACCTGATAAGCGAATTGGATGAAACTTGGCACATGAGCATGTAGTACGGTTCACAATAGTTCTGCATCCCAACTTCCGGTAAAAAAATTTTTTTGCACTTTTTTGAAGTTTTTTCAGTGTCTTTATGCACACTACAGCCTACAATAATGAAGTGATTATGATGAAACTTATGGAAAAGGGTTCAATTAGTGTGAGAAGATAATTATCTTGTTTTGGGACACATTGACTAAAGTGGTGAGGGGTCTACCATAAGAATGCTGACTTTTCATACTTTGTTTTTTAAGTTTGTTGGGAGCATACAGACTTCATTCATTAATTTAATTTTAATGACACTTTGAAAAAAGATGGAGACTTAAGTAACAAAGAACTGATTAGTTTTTGGATAATATTGGAATAAGTGGTGGAGGTCCTCCCGAACATCTGTTTAATG
>CAVNZG010001571.1:0-42681 GCA_963693315.1 Diogma glabrata
AAATCTGCAGACAACGAAATTTTAAAGTTAAATTGTGCTCGAACAGGTTAACCGATTTCAGTCAAATCTTTTTGTTTTGAACGTGAAGCTTTAAATAAATAAATAAAAAATATAACATTGATAAGAAAAAGTTATAATTGAGCAATTTCACACAAGTTCAGCAAATTTTTGGGAAATTTTGACTTGATCCCTTTTAATTTTGATTATTTTTTGTTTATAGATAGTCTTTCATAAATAAAAAATACGAGTTCTCTTAGAATTTTTTTTTCGACCACGAAGTCTTCACAGGGTAGGGTGCCCCTTAATTTTTTGTTATTTTGTGATGTGAGTGCATTTTGACGAGCGATTGTAGAAAAACTACTGAATCGATTTTCATAAATGATATGTCGTTGAATAGGTATTAGAACAAAGTTTTTAAAAATGTACACTGCTAATTTTTTGAAATAATTTTTAACGGTGTAACATAAGAAAAAACGGTGTAATTGAATAAAAGATGGCATAGCCTTTTTTTTTTTTTTAACTTAATTGAAGCTTATTTTATATCTTACTACTTGTGAAAGTTTAGGACACGCGTTATTTTTTGTTTTAAAGATAAAATTCGTTGTGCATATAACTGTCGGGAACTGTTGTTCTGAAGGAAAATTATAAACTAAGAGATTTTTTTTATGTTAAATATCAAATATTTTATTATTAAATGAACTTTTTAAAATATTATAAAAATTATATATGTACAATAAAGAAAATATGAGCAATTTCAGCATAAATCCCCTAAAGCGAATGTACATTAAATGAAGCTTATGTGGAGTTTAAAAATAAGTTTCCTGATAGGTGAAAATAGGATTTACTAAATTCAAGTTCCTTCGACCACAAGAATGTATAAAATTATCCAAAGGAGTTCATAATGTGTGCGTGTATCCCATACATCAAAATATAAAACTAATGATTCAACACTAGTCTAAGATGTCTTGGATTACTGATGCTGCTTTCCAAAATTATAAAACATTAATTGACTTTGTTTCATGTGGTGAATTAACAGAAGATTGTCATACTTTGAAGGGCAATGAATGTTCAAAAAAACTTCAACAACTGGAAGAAAGATTACTAAATGATTTTGACGTTAAAGGAATCCTTCAAGAAAAATATTTACAATGGATTATCACTGATCGATGCAATTTGGATACTTTAATAGAAACTGTAGAAGAATTTATGAAAAAATTCGTTTACCGTTTACAAATTTTGATACCGCACAACTTTATAGCAAAACAGCAATCTACATTCATTGAGGAAAAAAAAGAAGCAGGAAAGTGCTTCGTTCAAGGGGATTTTTCTGAAAACTACGGCTACATAATTCAGGATTCGGTTCAAAGTTATCATTATAATAATTCACAAGCTACTATTCATCCATTTGTCATTTATTTTATAAGTACCGCAAGTGAATATATACAGCACCGAAGTTTTATACTCATTTCGGATATAAACGATCACCACAGTACTACACTACAGTACAATACTACAAAAATGAATATCAATTAACGAAAGAAAAATTACAAAATCGATATAAAAATTATGGTAATCGCATTTTGGAGTGGAACTCAAAAATTTCATTCTTTTGTACCTTTAAATACAAAGACAATGATTGCAAAAAAGTTTTCTAACTCAAAAGAAACTTTTGAATGTAAAATAAGTAAATAATTTTTAATAACTACATTTATTTTCTTTAATCTACATATATAATTTGTATGATATTTTAAAAAATTTATTCAATAATAAAATATTTGCAAATTAATGTTAAAATACAATCTTTTACTTTATGATTCCATAATAACATAATACGAACATAATACTTCTCCAGTCAAAAGTTCCTAAATATATTTAGTTATTTATACGACTTTTTTGTTTGCAGTCGAGACTGTCAAATTATTTTTTATAAGAGTGACAAGTGATTACTAAAAGTGGTAAATAAACATTTCATTTTTTCATGCCATCTAATACAACGAATATAATTGCAGAAGTGTTTTCCTATTCAAAAGAAACTTCTGTTTGTAAAATAAGTAAATCATTTTTAACATTTGTATTTATTTTATTTATTGTACTACATTTATAATTTTTATAATATTTTAAAAAGATCATATTTTAAAAGAATAATAAAATATTTGATATTTAACATAAAAAAAATCTCTTAGTTTATAACGCCATTTTTATAATTTTCCTTCAGAACAAAAAAAACTGATTCCCGACAGTCATATGCACAATGAATTTCATCTTTAAAACAAAAAATTACGCATCTCCTAAACTTTCACAAGTAGTTAGATATAAAATAAGCTTCAATTTAGTTTTAAAAAAAAGGGTGTGGCGCTATATTTTCTTCAATTATAAAGTTTTTTTCTTATATTACACCGTTAAAAATTATTTCAAAAAATTAACAGCGTACATTTTTAAAAATTTTGTTCTAATACCTATTCAACGACATATCATTTATGAAAATCGATTGAGTAATTGTTCTACAATCGCTCGTCAAAATGCACTCACATCACAAAATAACAAAAAATTGAGGGGCATGCTGTGAAGACCCCTGGTCAAAAAAAAAAAAATTCTTAGAGAACTTATATTTTTTATTTATGAAAGACTATCTATAAACAAAAAATAATCAAAATTAAAAGGGGTCAAGTCAAAATTTCCCAAAAATCGAGGATTTTTCTAATCTTTTTTTCTGTGTTCCTTTACATAGGGGGATAATGTTTTACTCTCGCATGGGAAGCAATGTTCTTAGCGAGACAAAAAACACGCCGAAGTTGCGCATTTTGAAAAAGATTTTAATGCAGTTCCACATTAAAGTTTGTTCAAAATTATATTATGCTCATGTTGAACACCTTGATGTTAAACATGTCAACAAAGTCGTTGTTTCGGTTGTTGACCTTATAAGGTTCATCCAGAACTACGTTATATTAATGTTGAAAATGTCACCAACCCCCCCATAGTTACATGTTGAAATATTTTAGGATCAAATTGTGCACCACGAATATCATCAAAAATCACGACATAAACACATTGAATACGTTGAAATTGAAAATGTTGTAAAGGGTTGTATATTGGTTTAGTCGCTCCCCCATATGTTCAGAATCACGACATGCTCATGTGGAACGTTAAAGCTGAATATGTTGAAAAACTTTTTGATCAAGTGCACAACAGAGCGCATCATATCCGTGTTGGGGGCGTTCATTGTTCATTCTTGTTATTTTTTAAAATTTCATCAGAAATATACGTTTATGTAAATAATTAACAAGACTTTTTTTTGTAGAAAATTAATTAATCTAAAAAATATTTATATGGTTTTTTTTAAATCTGCATTTTTCAGGAAATATTTAAAAAAAAATCTACGATTTTATCAAAACATCAACTTCCATGGTTTTGCGGCACGTGTTCTTTTTATTTAAAAAAAACACATATGTGTTTTTTTGACAAAAAAGTATTTTTAGGACACATATGTGTTTTTTTGACAAAAAAGTATTTTTAGGAAGTTTATGAAAAAATTTAATTGTAAACGACCATTCTAATGTACACAGATAAATTTTAGTTGCATCAATCTGAAAATTCTTGGTTTTTAATACGTTCGATACGTTTAGTATTTCACCATCTAAACTTAAAATTAACAAATATTCAATTTGATTATTTTTTGATTGTTTAATTATAACACAAATCAACTTTTATCTTATATCATTTATCAATGTAATATAACGTTTAACCTACAGAATTGGAATTTAACCTATTTTCAATTAAATATCAAATATTCATCAACACTAAAGTCTCAAGGTTAGCGCCAGAAATATTTATACTGTGAAATACGTGTCAATAAGTATTAGAACATGTTATTGAATATAGATTGACGGATTCCAATTAAATATTTTCTGTTGAGAAACGAAAACAAAATTAAAATAACAAATTAACCTGAATACGAAAAGATTTGTATACCAAAAAGTTTGTATTTTGATACGTAGTAAACATTCTATGAACTTTTAAATCTTGGAAATATTAAAGTTACGAAAGGGTTATATAAGCTTTTTTTTTTGGATTAGTGCACTTATAGTCCCTGGGCCGACGCCGATTTCATGTGATGATTACCACATATGCTGCGATTTTTCTCAAATCGGCCGCTTTTGCGTTCAGCAAGCTCCGAAAAATGCCGATTGCCCGCGATCTTGTAAATTTACTACCACATTTTTTTTTTAACTGTGAGGGTTGGAAATTTGTTCTAGAACAAGAGGGTAAGCTTGTCCGACCAAAATGTGGTTGCTATTGTCGAGTCTGACAGCTGACATTTTGGTATGTTTGGGTTGTCGGACTAGACGATGGCAAACAAATTTTTGTCGAACAAGGTTACCCTCGTGTTCTAAATCAAATTACCAACCCTCCCATAGTTAAGTTAAAAAAAACAAAAATTTACAAGATCCCGAGCAATCAGCATTTTTCGGCGCTTGCCGAACGCAAAAGCGGCCGATTTGAGAAAAATCGCAGAACAAATGTTTTCGAACTCGTCAAGGACAGGCACCTCACGAAGTATAAAATATGTGGATAATCATCACAAGAAATCGGCGCCGGCACAGGGACTATTACATACGATACTCACTCAAATACTCAAAAAAAATTAATTTCAGGATAGGAGATGATTTTCAAAGTTTTATTGTTCTATTTAAGCATAAAATTTCTAATAAAACTATTAACTTTGTTTACGAAAGTTTAAACGAAATGTTTTTAAGACAATAAAGAAATAAAATCACAAAACTAAAACGGGCAATGACATTTGACTTATAAAAATTCACTGTAGCCGCGAACTTTTGATTTATTACAAACAAAAGCAAAATTGACTAAACAAAAACTTTTAAAGTTTATTTACTTGTTTTGTCTTATTTGTTAATTTAAACAAAAATAAAAACAAAAAAATTGAAATGAAATTGAAATGATTGTTGCTGCTTAGCTTAACCGACAACCGGATTCTCGGTTTACTGTCTATATACGATTTTTTAAAATTGATTATTTGTTTGGAGGTTTAGAATTTTTTAAATTTTATATCCTGACGAATTTCTGAGAAAATGAACATATGAATAATTATTGGATAGATAAGTTAAAAATCAGTTAAATTCCTTTGAGGTCCTACCGTAATACTGTAAAAACCCACAAAAAATTTGTACATAAACCAAACCTTAGTTTTGAACTTGGTAAACAAATGATTTAATTTTCATATCCGTTTCGTTACTATTTGTATCAAGTTATCACCAGAATTTTTTAAATTCTTTTTAAATCGCAAAAGATCACTACGGATCATCAAGATCGAAACTGAATTTTAAAGTTCAATTAAATTCCTATATTATTCTATAAATAAATTAAAAAAACAGAAACCGATTTTTGATAAGAAAACATTTTATATACCTCGTTTGACATTATTTTAGATAACTGTTTGACCTTTACCAAACAATCTCGAGAGATGTTTATTTATATTTTCTTTGTTTTAACAAACCAAAAATATGTTGAAGTTAACAAGGATAGAACTGTGGAAGACAACAATAATAAGTTCTTGTTTTTATGACATATTCAGACGACGAACATACATATGTATAGACAATAACACGTTTATATTACAAAATGTCTGTACTGCAGATTAATTGGTATGCTGATATGACTTTTATTCGTTTTGTTAGATGTAACTTTTAAAGGTTTTGAGGAAAAATTAATCAAAATAGTGTTGATGAAGATTGATGATTCTATGGAATAATGAGATTGATGTGATGTAATAATTTTTACTATAATTAGTTTTATTATTAATTATAGCTGTAATCTTTGTAGTTAATTATGTAAATATATTTATACCGAAAATATTTATATGGATAATATGTAGGATCATGATTCAACTATTTTTGTTTCTTGTTCCGTGATCGTATGCAAATCTAATTAACATTGGCCTAATTCAATACCATAGTCGCCAATATAAAGGTATCAAACCAGATATTGTGTCCACCAACGCAATCTCGATTTGTCGCTTTTCGACCATGGCGGTGTGCATATGTATATTAATTTTTTGGGTACGTATCCCAAACAAAATCCGGGATTACTGGTCTTCTGATTGTCTTTGATCATCTGTCTAAATTCTTATTAATCAAACCCCTCAGAAATGCAATGCATTTTTGAGGAATGAAGTTTTTCTAACATACGGTGTTCCAGAGTGTCTTCACAGCGACAATGGTAAACAATTCCTCGTCAATTCTTTTCTAAAAACTGTTGTCAGAATTCCATATTAAACATATTCAATTGTAGAAATTTAGATGGTGAGGTCATAGGGATTTACCATTCTAATGACATGAGATTATGATATTAACTCAGTCCCCATTAGTTTTAGATCTCTGTTAACTTATTTTGTATTGGTCGTAGTATTAATCCCTGTTAATTTTTTTTGTAACAGTTTTCTTATTATCTTTATTGATTTATTTTTCTGTCTTTTTACTATTACTTTGATTTATTAGATTCTCACCCTGGTTGATCTAAGAAATCATCCATTATGTCTAACATCTTAACATTTTTTGTGTTAGACGTGAGCCGCTTAAGGCTTTTGTCTGCGGTTGTCTGACTCTATTTGTGTTAGCTTACCCTCCCCATTCACTTCCAACTATATTTCAAAATGTTTTACTATTTTTCTTCACCGTTAACAATAGGAATAGTTTTCACCGTTAACAATAGGAATGTTGTCTTTCATGTACCTGAAATTGAATTTTGGTGCTTGAGTGCACTTTCCAGTAAGAGTGTTAGAGTTTTTTTTCATTAGTTTTAGTCTTTTGGGGAAATCTGATATGCGTAGAAAGAGATTATTAGGCTTATATCTGTCATCAGTTCCACATACAATTACTGGACAGGGCTCTCAAGTACGGAGTTTCGGTTGATGGTCATGGTAATCAACAGTTATATTCCTTTATTACACAAGAACTTACTCTTAATAATTTATCTATTCCGCTTGTATCTATAGCTTGACTCATTCGTACATACTTAAAAACTTTGTGCTGCAGCTTGGGTGTTGTTGTCGTTCTGAGACACGTGTGTCTCAACTGGGGATTTTTCCTGCGAGACATGACAGGTTAAACAATACCTTAATACAGCTGGTCAACAAACCTTTCGCTTCTACGGTCAAGAATATGGACGCAGGTGACATAAAACAACATAATTAAAACAATTTTTTTTTGTTTTCATAAATATATAAAATCGATAATATTCAATTTCTTGCATCATGGTTATTTAACATCATACAATATGCTGATCATCTGATTATATTGGAAGAAGCATTCGACTCATCGATCCATAGTTCTGTTTCGTATATTTTTGTAATGGTGGTCATTTTTTTTAATTAAGCCTCATCGCGATTCATTATATTTCTGCACGATTTTTTTTAATTAAAATTGTATTATGCCCGCCAACTACATGTTTTGCATTCACATGATTTTACATTTTACAAAGAACTTTTTGATCGCATTATCAAATTTATATTTACAACAATTGAATCAAACAGCTGTTCTATTTATTTATATCAGTCAGTGTTTGTAACCTTTACTTTTTCATTACCAATGTTTGAATAGATGTAAGTGACAATGAATGTTGGCGTTAATTTTAGTGATTGAAAAAAATTATTTTATGTATTAAATATTTTTTGCTGTCCTTTTTTGATGTCGGTTTACTAACATAGTTGAAAACAATATTATATTTTGTATAACGCAAGCCAAATATTTAAAATTTTTGATATCTGATTTTCTTTATTTAAACAGTATCGTTAAAAAATTGCGAAAAATAGACGCCTCATATGCAAATGCATTTTCATTTCACAACTCCAAAATACGACCGCAATCTTCATTTGTTGCAATGACGTTACCAAAAATATTGGTCTAGGAAAGATTCATAACGTATTATAATATCCTTGTCATAAAAGTCATATATTTGAATTTAGGCCTGAAAGTTCTATGCACATTTTGTTTACACGTTTACAAGATTTAAAATGGTTAAATTAAAACAAATATCCATGACGTAAGCACTCAAAAAGTTCAACTTAATTTAAAATATACACTTAAAAAAACTTAAAACACTGTACAAAAAACAATTTGTACGAAGAAGGTACACCATGCATAGAATATTTATCCCCAAAACTTATGCTTTGTATGTTACTACTGTTACGCAGCTGTTTTCCCTAAAAAATTCATTTGTCTAAACAGCAATACAACTTATCGTCTTTTGTTCATATCTTTTTCGATCTGTTTAATTTGCTATATCATTTTGTATGCTGTTGGTTCATGAAATTTACTTGGGCATTTGGTAAGTTTTTGGACAATCGATTGGAATTAGACCATCGGTACAAATCTAATTTGCTATTTTATTGTCTCAATATAAATTATAATAATGAAAAAATAAACCTAAATTTTGTTTGTATTGTGTGCTTTAATTAGATTGATTAGAAAAAAATTTGTTGAGACCTTGGTGACCCTCAACGATGAAGGAGCCACGACCGTCACGAACACCCCATTATTAAATGATATTTTACATTAAATGATATTTGACAAACAAATACCAGAACATATATATAATAATATAATATAAGAATGTGACTCACCCCATGATTTTAGCAGATTCTACTTTACAGTCACCGTAAAATAAAAATGGCCCCTTCGATTATACGTCAAAAAGTAACACTCATCCAAGAAGTAATACCTTCTCCTTAGCGGCAGTAAAGTGAAACTTTACAGCCGTTTGTCAAAAAAGAAGCTTACTCAATATTATACTATCAATTGTTTTAATATATCAATCGTATGTTTGAGTTGGTGAAAATTTTCTGTTAATTAAGTTTTCGAAAAAATGAAAATTTGGCTCCGGAATCGAGTGAATCAATTATTCAAACGTTTAAATGTAATAATTGTAGTGGTTGTAGTGTTGGTGTGATGCTCTCGGTTTCTTCGGTCTTTGGGGTCGTCAGAGTCCCTGTTTTTTTGTTTTGCTTATTTTATTCTTTTTACACAATCTCTTTTGCGTGTATATTTTACTATTTCTACTGAACTGGATATTATCGTTCGAACACACATGGCTGAAGCTCGTCGGCTTACAACTCTGCCAGGCACGCAGTCCTCCGATTGCTTCTTGTTAGTGAGCCACTGACATGAAACGTCGAAAACACCTAAACATTCACATCACATTACACTTAAATAACTAAACATTCACATCATAGGTGTACCGTGTAATTAATGTGAATAAGACATAAAATAAACTTAAAAATAAACACAAATACTGAGAAATATTTCAATTGTAATTTAATGTTTTTATGTAACCTGCTATGAAAATGCGAATGATAACATATAAAACTGGTGTGTTATATTTATCACAAAACACTTAAAAAAAACATTAAAAAAACACATGAGACGTCAAGAAATCGATAAAACGTTAAATTATGTTACTTTAGGTTTTCGTTTTGTTATTTATCGCAATGTTTTTTGTGTCAATGGCAAAACATATGTGTTGACTTCTAAGAAATCTAAATGGTAAATGGAAATAAAAATTGCAATTTTTTGATAAATTTAAAATATAATTATGTAAATGTCATTTTCTAATAACCGAACTCTTGAAATTAATTAAAAAATTAAGTTAATAATTTTTCAAAGTTTCTTGTCATACGTAATCAAGAAGTTTAAAATGTGAAGTAACAGAAGGTAAGGCGAAAATGATCTTTAAAATTTCAGATTTTATCGTAAATAACTCACATAGACAAAGATTATATATAGGTGAACCTTGTATCTGGGGATTTAAAAAAAGAATTCATCAAGTAAAAGCACCAATGCTAAACGTTTTCTTTTGATACAAAAATATAAAAAAACAACTTTTAAACTCCATCTACTCAATAACACAAGACAGATCACCCACATGCAACATTTTGTTGTAAAAAATGCATGGTCACTTCTCATCTGCCTTTCATAACATTTGCAATCATGGACGTTCTTTGTCAGTTTAAAATCTATTTTCTTACTAATACGATAAACATACTTTATGCACCTTCACCTTCCTGTTAACAGATGCACATTTTTAATAATATGCACGTAATATGGTGTTGATCTACAAAATTTATACAAAAATTTAAAGTTCCGACTCGATTTTCAATGCCATAAACTTGAACTTTTTATAAAAAAAATATGATTAACTCTTTGTTATCACGTTTAGTTTTGTTTGAACATGAATCCGAAAACGTTTGTGGTTCTTTTTGTTAACTCACTTAATAATCCTATATTAATAAATACCAAATAAAATTTTCATTATCAAGGCGAATACAGTTACGAACTCAAACGTAAATGCTGATAAGACAGATTTTTTTTTATTTGTCTCGTTGAAGTCTAAATTTATAGTTTTGTTTATGGGTTTTCCTTGGTTTTCTTATCTTATTGAATTTTATTACATACTTAATTCAAGAGTAATAGTTTTGTTATGCACAAGCGGGAGATGACCGTCAAGAAGATTGTTTATAAAATATTTAAAAGTTGTTAACTTATAGTGGAGTAAGGATTATGTAAATTATAACACATTTATGTTTGCTATGCGTTATTTTTGTAAGGGCATGACAGGGTGTAGGGGTGGATGACAGTATATTTATAGTTTGCTACAATCCTTTATAATCGTAAACAATTCCGGATTAGAAATCGCAAAATAATCATAAAGGTCGGTCTTCAGACCAAAATAAAGTGGCGAATAAACGCTCGATTACGAATTATCGCTCAATTCGAATCGGCGATTTTTGCTAAAGACTAAAGCAACATAAAAAAATTCGATTTTTGATGAAATCGGACCATTTTGAACGATTTTGTTTATCGTCGGCATTTAACCTCACATCGTTGTTTTTTTTCATTTTTAATGTTTTGTTTACATGATTTGCACAATTTACAATAAGTTGAAATTTGTTATTTTTTTGTTTATTTTAATTGTTAATTAATTTTTTCACCAAAAATGCATCCAATAAGACATAACATGATATTTGTAAATTCTCTATTGTTGTTATTTTAAGTAAGTATCACTGGTTTTTGTAGTTGATGTAGCTGATTTTACTTTACTGAATTAATTGACCCTGGCCAGAATAAATTAAGACGTACACAGAAATAAAGTTGAAATAAAAAGTTAATATCTCACATTTAGTATCTTAAAGTTATTTTGTGTTTCGTAAACTTGATGAAATTAAAACAATCACTCTTCACCGTAGATGTTAAGATATTCCTTTAAAGAGTTTCAATTCAAACAAGCTATGTGAAAGTGATCCGGTCTATTGAAAAAACATTATCTGTTTCACGGTAGCGAAACTTCCTAGTATTGCATTAAGTAACGAAAATAGTTTTTATCGTTGTCAATTTGTTAGCTTCAAATATAAATGTTAACCTTAAACTTTTATGAATGAACAAGATAACGATGTGTCATTATGCTTGTTAACATTTTATAACTGTTACCCACAAATTAATTATTCATTAAGCAACCACGATACTGGCAAAAACACACAGTTATTATCAACTTAAGTAAATTGAAATAACCGCAAAATATTATCGTATAGCTTCATTTCATGTATTCCTATAATAAATATAGTATTTAAGTACAATTGGTTAGTTACAGTTTTTTTAATTTCTTATATATAAGAAATATTTGGTAGCTAATGTCAGATTTAATTATTGTATTTATAATATAAAACAACGCTGTTGTGAATGTTGTGTTATAATTACTGATTGTTGACTGCTGGTTTAAAATTTATATGATTGCAACATAAATTTACAGTTAATGTATTTTTATCTCTTTGAAAATAATTTTGTTAACGTTGAATATATTATTTTTACAATCATATTGGTATTCGTAATTATAATAAAGCATATAACAAATTACTGTCATAATTTTAATCCTTCCTAACTTGAACTATTGTAACTTACGAATCGACCACCGCCGATAAAGAAATTTATTTTATTACATTAGATTGTAAAAAACACTTGTAGAGCTGGATTTGAGATTTCGTTAGTCACCACATAAACTTCTCGATAGTTAAAGAATGAAAATTGTAAATATATACATATAGACATAACTCATCAACAACAATAATTATTTAATCGTAAATATATCCGTAACTCCAGTGGCGAAGCGTCGGTATAGACACACTAGACAGTGTCTACCCAAACATAATATAATAATATGAAACTTTATTTTCATATTGTTCGCATAATGTCGACTTAATACTATTTTGTCAAACGTTCTAAGAAAATCATTAAGTTTTAATACAATAATTAGAACAAAAACAGTTCAGCTATGTTCCCGAAACTTTAATACAAACGTTTCCCAGTTTCATGTACAAACAAACAAAAATGTTTTTCTTAGTGCAGTAGACGTTTCAAATTATGACTACCAAAATAAGCAATAGCAACAACAACAAATTTTCAACTTTTGTTCCTTCTTGGATAGACAGTTTTGTTTCTGTCTATTTTTGTTTCCAAATTTGTTGAGAAACATCAGTAGACGTTTCAAATTATGACTACCAAAATAAGCAATAGCAACAACAACAAATTTTCAACTTTTGTTCCTTCTTGGATAGGCAGTTTTGTTTATGTCTATTTCTGTTTATATATTTTGTTTCCAAATTTTTTGAGAAACATATCGTCGCTTTAATAATGAAATGACGTATACGAAAAAGTATAGTTTCGAGATATTTGAGTTTAAAGTTTGATGTGCGCATGTATTTGCATGGACGTTAATTTATAATTTATTAATTCTAACCCCCAGTCATAAAATAATTCGAAAATGTAAAAACGCCAATTCAAAGATACCCTTATGGGGAATGCAGCGCACCTATAATATAAAAACAACGTATAAATAGCATACGTTGTTTCATTATTAAGGCGACGATATTATGGGAAGCATTTTTGACAAAAATTGTAATTATTAGTTAGATGTTTCTTGAGCAATTTTTTGTGTGATTGTGTGATTGTGAATTCGATTCTACGACTTCTGAAAAACAGGAACAGTTGGAAAATAAATTTGAATCTTTGATTTTGGATTAATTTTTGGAATATTTTTAGAATTTTGAAAAAAGTTTCAATCTTTGATTATGTTATAATTTTTGCAATATTTTTGGCATTTCGGGAAAAGTTTGAATTTTTAATTTTGTTATAATTATTGCAATATTTTAAGAGTTCTAGGAAAAGTTTGAATTTTTGATTTTGTTATAGTTCTTGCATTAATTTTGGAATTTAATAATTTTTAGAAACTTTTCAGAATGTTGATGAAAAAGTTTAAATTTTGGATTTTGTTATAATTTTTGGAATAATTTTAGAATTTTGAGAAAGTTGTACGTGTACTTTTATTTGTACTTTTACAAAGAATTTTATGTTTAATATTCATCGCTCCCCAAAACTTAAAACAATGTTTTTGTTAATTTACAATATCCTTTATCAAAATTTTTAATTTTGATTTAGATTGAACAATCTTTTTTTAAATATTTTGCTTGCGGCGAATAAAAAATATAGTATATGATGCACGGACGTAAGTCATTTTAAATGTGGGTGCAAATCTCGGTTGGCGCTTCGACTCACAAACTTCACATACGTCCAAAAACCTTAGCTTTCTATCCTCTCATCTTAATGTACTATAATTAGTTTCTACAGGCAAATCAATAAAACTTTTGAATATGTCTACCCTAGTTTCAGAAGCACGCTTCGCCACTGCCTAACTCCATAATCCTATTAGTACTGAGAGTTGTTCAAACCTAACTCGAACATTATGTGGAAATGGAGTTTCTTCAAACAAAAACATCGTAATACCTCAAAGAAACTGATAAAAATATGACAATATTTAGCTATCACACAAGTTTAGGCTATACGTTTAGCAATAGTAGCACACAATAGTTTTTTGTAAGACATGTACAAAAAATATCCAATTTTGTTCTAAAATAAAATAACCAAAATATATATATGGACCTAAAGAATACTGATAGAACTAAAAATTACTATTTTAGATTTTTCAATACCAAAGTATATTTTGGAATTTTCTCTTGTACGTGTGTCGTCGGTTAGGATTCGAATCTATACATTATCAGTAACATGGTTCGAATTCTTTGGCATCCAACTTGAACCTTGATTGTATTTCAAAGTTAAAATTTCATCATTTTATCTACTTTATCTACTCAAGTTGAGTTTTTCAATATTTTATTCAATTTTAAATTCAAGTATATTTCTTGCTCTGATTTTAACTCTACGAACACATTTTTCATACTCTAACTAAGTTAGCATTGAATAAAAAACTGTGTGATCTATGGGTTTGGAAGACAATTTACAACTAGTGCAAATGATCACTAACACCGATTTAAATTGCTTCGGTCTGAAAGACCTAAGTACTACATTCATGAGCTCAAAGTAATATTCTTACCCCCACTTTTTTTGGCATTTCTCGACGTTTTAGGACCTACTGATTCTAAAAAAGCAACAAAAAAATGTATGTCTGTCTGCCGGCCGGCTGGCCGTCGCAACCGACGAAATCTAGAAAACCGCTGCAGGGATTTGAAAATTTTTTTTTTAATAGGTTTACTCAAAGAAAGAGCCGAAAGGACGATGTGTTCGATCACCGTACCGGAAGTGTGTCAAAAAAATCGTCAAGTGTGTCAAAACAAGGAAATGTGCATATTTTTTGCTTAAAAAACGTTCATTTTAAGTGATTACGAGTAGGGACATTGAATTTGGAGAAATCTTGATGGTCGGCATTGATATGTGAGACCAAAATCTAGATTATTGCATTATAATTTTGTCAAAAAAATATTGTCAAGTGTGTCAAAAGAAAGATTTTTATTTATTTTTTTACCCAATTTTTTGGTAAAAAATAAAATTAATAATTTGTATGACATGAAAATATTTTATTATCATAGAGAATTATGGCTTTATAAGTTTGTCAAAAAAATAATGTCAAGCGTGTCAAAAAGTGATTTTATTGATTTTTTTAGCCAGTCTTTTGGGAAAAAAAATGTAACTGTTTTTATGACGTACATGTAATAGAAAATGAAATTGGACATGGAAATTTTTTAATTTGTTATATTTTTTGAAATATTTTTGGAATTGTGAAAAAAGTTTGTATTTTTGATTTTGTAATAATTTTTGCAATATTTTTAGAATTTCGGAAATAGTTTTAATTTTTGATTTTGTAAGAATTTTTGGAATATTTATGGCATTGTGAAAAAAGTTTTAAATTTTGATTTTGTAATAATTTTTGTAATATTTTTGGAATTTTGAAAAAAGTTTGATTTAATTATAATTTTTACAACATTTTTGGAATTTTGCAGGAAATATGAATTTGTGATTTTGTAGTATTTTCTCGAATCGCTAAATTGAAGGTTTTTGAATAGTTTGCTGAAAATGAAAATGAAATTGGACATGGACATTTTTGAATTTGTTATAGTTTTTGAATATTTTTGTAATTTTGAAAAAGTTTCAATTTTTGATTTTGTAAGAATTTTTGGAATATTTTTAGAATTTGGCAAAAATTTAAATTTTTGATTTTATTATAATTCTTATAGTTTTGGAAAAAGTTTCAATTTTTGATATTGTTATAATATTTGCAATATTTTTAGTTTTGAAAAAAGTTTGAATTTTTAAGAATTTTTTGAATATTATTGGAATTTAGAAAAAGTTTAAATATATGATTTTATTCCAATTTTTGGAATATTTTTAGAATTTTGAAAAAAGTTTGATTTTATTTAATTTTTACAATATTTTTGGAATTTTGAAAGAAATATGAATTTGTGATTTTGTAATATTTTCTCGAAACGCTAAATGGAGAGATTTTTGAGTAGTTTGCTGAGTGTATATCTTTTCACTAAATTATGTTAATTTATGTTCTGTTATAATTTTCCGGCATCGTATTGATGTTTCGTGTTAGTTTTGTAATAAATTTCTAAACAGAGATTTAAAAAAATACTTGTACTTTAACAAAAAGTTATGTTTGATATACATCGCTGCCCAAAACTAAAAACCATATACTCATAAAAGTTTTTTGCCGAAAACTATATCAAAATCCTTAATTCAGACCGAAGTCTTGATATCTCAGAGCTGTGAGATTTCAGCCCCTCCATATTTTTATTATTATTATTGAGATTTATGGCATTATAAGTTTGTCAAAAAAATGTTGTCAAGTGTGTCAAAAGAAAGATTTTTATTTATTTTTTTACCCAATTTGTTGGAAAAAAATAAAATTATTAGTTTGAAATGAAATTTTATTATTATAATTGGAATTATGGCATTATAAGTTTGTCAAAAAATAATGTCGAGTGTGTCAAAAAATGATTTCATTTATTTTTTTAGCCAATTTTTTGGTAAAAAAATGTAGCTGTTTTTATGACGTAAATGTAATTGAAAATCAAATTGGACATGGAAATTTTAATTTGTTATAGTTTTTGAAATATTTTTGGAATTTTGAAACAGTTTGTATTTTTGATTTTGTTATAATTTTTGCAATATTTTTAGAATTTCGGAAAAAATTTTAAATTTTGATTTTGTAAGAATTTTTTGAATATTTTTAGAATTTTGAAAATTTTTAATTTTTGATTTTATTATAATTTTTGGAATTTTGAAAACATTTTCAAATATTGATTTTATAATAATTTTTGAAATATTTTTAGAATTTTGGAAAAGTTTAAATTTTTAAGAATTTTTGGAATATTATGGGAATTCGGAAAAAGTTTAAATATCTGATTTTATTCTAATTTTTGGAACATTTTTGGAATTTTGAAATAAGTTTGATTTTATTCAATTTAGCAATATTTTTGGAATTTTGATTATAATTTTCTGGCAACGTATTGATGTTTCGTGTTAGTTTTGTAATAAATTTTTAAACAGAGATAAAAAATACTTGTACTTTAACAAAGAGTTATGTTTGGTATACATCGCTGCCCAAAACTAAAAACCATGTCCTTATAAAAGATTTTTGCTGAAAACTATATCAAAATCCTTAACATAGACCGAAGTCTTGATATCTCAGAGCTGTGAGTTTTCAGCCCCTCCATATTTTCATATTTAATTTGAATATTTATTTCTTGGAGAAACATAAATTTTTTCTTTCGTATATTTTCAGTTTAACATAGATTAACATTATCTTTCGTATACATATAAGAAATATACATTCAAATAAAATCTAGAAATTAAATTGATGTTAGTGACCATATTCATTAGTTGGAAATTGTTTCCAAACTCGTAGATCACGCAATCATTCATTCAATGCTATCTTAGTTAGAGTATGCAAAACAGCGAAAATTGTATTCGTAGGGTTAAAATCAGAGCAAGAAAAACACTTGAATTTAAAATTGAATAAAAATAGAAATATCTAAACTCTGCTTAAGTATAGTTATATAAGGATTCAATTTCAGCTTTGAAATACAATCGCCACAGTGGTGTCATTGGCAAGCGTGTCTCCCGAAGGATTCGAGCCATGACACTGATGAGGTATAGATTCATTGTTCAAACAAAACACTTATTTTTTAAGATGTTAACTCTAAAATGTACGAAAAGTTCAAATGATTTCCCTATTCAACAAACTTAAATCTAGTATATTACAAACTTTAAACACAAAAAACATTTTTCATTCTTCGAAATAGTAGTTTTTGTCAACGAAAATATTTTTTGCACGCGAAAAATAAATGTCACACATCAACATAATCATAAAAAATACTTTTTAAGTTGAAAATATATTTAATTATTGTGATATCTGTACTAAAATATATTAATAAACTTTTTATTTTTGTAGTACTAGAATGTCAAAAACTAATAGTTCCTTGAAAGTTATTAGTCCCCATGTGTAACAAAAACGGATCTTTTGCTTTTCAAAGCAATTTTTCATTCTATTCAATTGAATATATTCAAGTTTTAGCGACTTATAATAATTGTCTATTAAAAGTATCTTTATTTGTGTGTTTTTAAAACCATATTTGTAGGCATTATTGTATAGATTCTTACATGTACGAATAATAAGAATTTCACTGTGTTAAGCTGTAATTTTTCAAACAGCGCAACACAGTAATGAGTACAAAAAAATTAAAATAAAAAAGCATACTTTGGTTTAAAATAATTTCAATATTTAATTGCATGAAATTTCTGCATTACTCTTCGAAATTAAATCAAATTAGTACATGTATTTTGTCAAATGGATAATATATTGTTTTGCTTTCGTGTTTAATGATTTTTATTGTCTCACAAATTTGCAATGCTTGCTAGTATCTCGCTCGCATTGTAAACTTTTGTTCTAAAATAAACAAGTATATTAAACATCTCAGAAATAAAGTACTACTCTGCTAATCTAGTAGGCTTTGTGATTGCATTCAAATAAAAATTTTGAAAGTTTTAAAAATAGGTTACTCATGACAACCAACCATCATATAAAAAAAATCAGTTTGACTCGTTTTTAAAAATGTTTTTATGTAAATGCTAGAAAATTGTTTTTTAATGTATTCATTTTATAAGAAAACAAACTTTTGTGCATTGAATCATTAGGCCCGATATTCATTGCCCGATTGATTGACGCCATATACGAAAAACAATGAACCTTTCTTTCTATATGCAAAAAAATGGATTAGTGTTTTTGATTAAATTTTTTATAAGGAATTTTATATTTCAAGATGGCGATAAATATTCTTTAATTTTTTTTACAAACCAGATAAGAAATTTTGAGTTCCAAAATTCGATACAAATTCTATTATGTTATGTGCTACTATAGTGCGTTTGTTCAAACATTTTATTCACAAATATGCACTAGGTAGTAGCACAATAAACTATTGTACCGAATGTTCAAAACATCAAAAGATTAAAATCTAAACTTTCCAAACATTTAAATAAAAATATTTTTAAAAACCAACGCAATTTTTGATTCTTTTAGAGAAGTTTGTTTGTTGCCATGATTCTACGTTTGTGTTAAATAACAAGGCTTACTTTTTGTGCTTATGCAAACCATTACAGACGATTCTTCGAATGTTGTTTGGCTTTAAAATAAGGGTGACCAGATGAAGCATTACAAAAATCGGACAAACTTTTATTATTAGAGGGGGTGCGATCAATATTTTTAAAACTCATCAGAAAAGGTTCACTTTATTTTCGAGCTAAGGAAAAAAAATGTTGTAATAAAAAAAATTAAAGTTACCATCTGAGCATGTATGCATAATCAAAAAACCTTTTCTCTGACAAAGCATTAAAAAAGTTTATTTTCATGCGGGGTTAATCCTCTGTGAAAATGTTTTCTGTTCAAATTGTAGTTGCTGTGGTATAGTTGAATTTTTTACCAATGAATTTTTGACAGATATCACGCAGCAAGAGATATAAAAATGAGACAAAAGTAAAACAGAGATGTACTATTTATTTTTGGGCTAAATTTGTTTTGAACACAATTACATTAGTTAAATTTCTACTCCTAGTTTGTGCCATTTTTTTGTTGTGGCATTTGTTTAATATCAAAGTTTTGTTATACTGCCTACAAAGTCATTAATATTTTTAATAGTTTTTGGTTTTGGATCATAATTAGTTGAATTTCAATAGTAATTTATTAAATTTATGCGTTTTTCGTGAGCTCGACGCTATCACGCCTGGTTAAAAAAAATTTCACTCACAAAAACAGTTTTTGCATCTCTTGTAGCATTACTTTTTCATTACTGTTTCATTACTTTCTCACTACTTTTTTATTAGTTTTTCAATACTCTTTCATTACTTTTTCATTAATTTATTTTTATTGTTTGATTACTCTTTTATTTCTGTTTTACTTTTTCATTACTTTTTCGTTAGTTTTCCGCTATTTTCTCGTTACTTTTGCACAATTTTTTCATTACTTTTTCATTACTATTCCATTACTTTTTCATTACTTTTTCATTACTATTTCATACCTTTTTCATTACTTTTATGGCGAAAAAGCTATGGAAAAGTAATGAAATAGTAATAAAAAAGTAACAAAAAATAGCAGAAATCTAACGAAAAAGTAATGAAATAGTAATGAAAAAGTAATGAAAAAACAATGATAAAGTAACGAACATGTAATGAAGCAGTAATGAAAGAGTAATGAAAAAACAACGAAAAAGTAATGAAAAAGAAATGAAAAAGTAAAAAATGCAATGAAAAAGTAATGAAAAGGAATAAAAAAGTAATGAAAAAATAATGAAAAAGTAATGAAAATATTACTTATATAATGTTATGTTACTTATGTAAAGTAATGAAAATAATACTTTTTTACTTTTTTATTACTTATTTAGTATCTTTAGTAACTTTTTCATTACTTTTTCATTTTTTTTTCATTCCTTTTTCCTTTCTTTTTCATTTCTCTTTAGTTACTTTTTCATTCCTTTTTCATTTCTTTTTTATTTCTTTTTCATTTCTTTTTTATTTCTTTTTCATTTCTTTTTCATTCTTTTATGAATTCAGAAGCTCTTATAATGCTAAACTGGATGAGGATTGACATTAATTTCTGTGGGCGATGTACATATTACTATAGCTGGTATTAATACATGGTCCGATTATCCAAGAAGCTGGTCGAGTTTTGTCTGAGCAGTGTTGGGCTTATGTGTCTAAAAAAGTTTGTGTTACGATCAGTATTATCTGGTATTCTAGTGGGATATTTTACCATTTATGCTAACCATGGCAGTTTGCAAGTAAGCTATGACAATTCACTGTGGGAACGAACAACTTAATTCATTTTAGCTCATTTTTAAATATCCAAACTGTTGACTGTTGTTGTTTTGGGTGCATATGAATAACTTAAGGTTTTATTTTTTTCTGGAGTTAGGACGTTATATATCAATCTCTCGATCTCCTGAAGATAAATTAAGTCGTTCAATTTTTAGTTTGCACCATTTAACACCACCATTTGCACCATTTTTTTGTCTTCAGTTAAATTGTGTAGAATTCATCGCGAACTACATATATTAATGAGATCCAAGTTTGATTGAAAATTATTTTAAGAAAAAATATTTTTTTTTTCAAATTCTTTTTCCTCAAAGAAAACGATAAAAAATATAAATTTTCCCTTCTGGATAATAGAGTCAATTCAACTCACTAAATAAAGTTTCGATAAGGTCCAATAAAAACGATTCATTTACTATTTTTTAACAAATCAAAATCAATTAAATAATCGACATATATTTTTCTCTGGTGGGAAGAAACAGCGAGTTATAGTGACAATTTTTGGCCTACTTAATATATTAATTTAAAACAAGAGGTAATGAGATAATTTTTTTTCTTAATGAGATAATGTTTTTTATAATTATAATTATAATTATTAGTTTCTAAATAAAATTTTTTCTACAAATTATTCAATAACACAAAATTATATAAAAATTCGATTTGCAAATAATAAAAATGTCCATTTTCATTCATAAATGATTGCATGTTTATGTTTATTTATCAAAAAACATTTATGCGCCTACTAAGATGAAATAATATTTAATTTTGTTAGAAGAAAAAATGACAACAAAGGATTATGTTGTATGAAATAATGTTACTATTTCTGTTCTTTAAATTGTCTGCTACATACAACTCGTCACCAAATTATTAGTCGATTATTTTTCAACATTACCACTCATGCCATTTGAGGTTAAAAATTTCCCTCGTGCGCTACGCGTACTCGCGACCTCAAATGGCATTCATAATAATGATTATGAAAAATATCCGACTATTTTTTGACTCGTGATATTATATATGAATATATTTAACTACATTTGCATTGTGTCAATTAATGCATTGTGCCAAATTAATAACAAAAAGTTGCTCAAATCTCAAGTTTTTCAATGCACGCTCGCTGATAGTATTACGAGCACATTAAAAATATTATTAGAAAAACTTTATCAAAAGATTAATCAAGTACCTAAGATGTTGCACGATTTACGTTTGACAAATGGTCGAAATGAGGACAAAAAGCATTATTTTGAAAAAAAGATACTCCACACATTTTTGTGTGATTAGTTAATTTATATAAAAGTCCACGTTTGTGAGCAATTCATCATCAACGGTCTACGGTAATTTTTATTTTTGGTCCTACTAAGCATGTATGTGTTTGTTTGATATTTTATTTGCAGATCGATTGATCTAAACCACAATTGAGTGGTATGATTGGTTTTGCATAACACTATCAATTTGGTAGAAAACATAAAAAAAAAATTATCGACAAAATTGTTTCAACAAAATATTTATGGAAAGTTCTTATATGCAGGCAGACGTTCTTCTATAGTTAGTATATAGTAGGCGCCTTCATTTTTTTTAAGTTTATATCAGCCTAGCTGAATAACAGTCCTTAGGTACGCGTAAATTTCTCTTTCTCATCTGATTAAGTTCAAAGAGTTTTGTTTTTAGATCGACTTTGATAGTAGCTTATTTCTTTTAAGTTAAGATAAAAAAATTTTGTATAAATAAAACTAAGTATTACATTCTCGAGCCAAAAGTAAATTCTTACCCCCACTTTTTGGCATTTTTTGACGTTTTAGGACCTACTGATCCTAAAAAACAAAAAAAAGTACGTCTGTCGAGGTATACCCAATGGTAAGAACCGAAAGGACGATGTGGCTGATAACTGTACCGGAAATGTGTCAAAAAGTCGTCAAGTGTGTCAAAACAAGGAAATTTGCATATTTTTTGCTTAAAAATGTTCATTTTAAGTGATTACGAATAGGAACATTGAATTTAAATGTCGGGATTGATATGTGAGACCAAAAACTAGATTATTGCATCATAAGTTTGTCATACAAATGTTGTCAAGTGTGTCAAAAGAATGATTTTCATTTTTCTTATCCAATTTTTTGAGAATAATGAAATTAGTTATTTGTATGACATTAAATGTGATCGAACATGAAATTGGACATGCAAATTTTTTATTTTGTTATAATTTTTGAAAAATTTTTGGAATTTTGAAAAACGTTTGTATTATTGATTTTGTAAGAATTTTCGGAATATTTTTCTGAAAAAGTTTAAATTTTTGATTTTATTATAATTTATGAAATATTTTTGGAATTTTGAAGAAAGTTCTATTATTGATTTTGTTATAATTTTTGCGATATTTTTAGAATTTTTGAAAAAGTATTTCATATATATCGAATTTATGATTTGGGAAAAATTCCCATTTTTGATTTTGTAATATATACTCGACTCGCTAAATGGAGAGGTTTTTGATTGGTTTGCTGGATGTATCATCTTTTCACTAAATTATATTAATTGATGATCTTTTATAAATTTCCGGCAACGTATTAATATTTCGTGTTTGTTTTGTAATAAATTTCTAAACAGTGATAAAAAATACGCGTACTTTAACAAAGAGTTTTCACTAATGCGCATGTTCCTCTCGCGGATAGCCATATGATTTCATTTGCATTAAATGTCTGTGAAAACATTGGTTTTTATATGATTGTTTTTTCTTCATTAGTGCAAAATTTGATTTTTCAAAATACAAAAGATTGAAAATTATTAATTTCTTAACACCACTATGTGTGAGTTCATAGGATAGGATGGCATATTGTTTATGCCGTTAAGATCCTAAGTCACTTGTGAAGTTGTGTGAAATCAGTTTTGTTCGACTATTTTCTTTATTATGGTTAATTTTATGGGAGAAAGTAATTAAACTCAAGCAGCTTTTTGAATCCTTTGAATTTTTTCAATTCGAAATCAGTTTTTGTGTTTATCTGAATAAACCTTACAGTTTATTACATTTAAACACATTTTTCTCTTTTACGTGTTTCGGTTGGGATTCGAACTCACAACCTCATCAGTACCAACAGAGTTTGAATCTTTTGGTATACACACTATCAACTGCACAACAGAGTTGATCGTTTTAGATGCATTTTTAATTTGTTTTAATTTCAACTTATTATTTTTATTGAAGATGAATTCATCTTCATATTTTTAGTTGTTAAAGTTGAATTACTTGTTTTTTTTCCGTCGTTTAGACAATTTTATGTTGTTCTTGAGAATTATTAATTTCTTGACACCACTATGTGTGAGTTCATAGGATAGGATGCCATATTATTTATACCGTAAACATCCTAAGTCCCTTGTGAAGTTGTGTGAAATCAGTTTGAGTTAAAAATGCATTATTTTTACTAAAGGTCTCACCATGAAAATGGATTTTTCATGTGTCTTTTGGCGGTTATAATTTAGTCACTATGATTTGAATTCAAATTTTTCTTTGATTTATTTTATAATTTATTGAGTTTTATGTCAACTGATTAGTTGACATAAAAGTTTAGTTTATTACTTTCCCCTAAAAGAACTGTATTGGCTAAATTTTGTAAATTTTGGAATAAAGATATCTGTCTGAAGGTGCTGCCAAGTATCTGTGGATACTAACGAACGCATTTTATGGCTTTATTGCTCTTTATAAGGTTTTGTCCGTAAACAAGATCAACTGGATTACACTCAAGATGAGATTTGATTAAAATACGGATGCTTAGTAAAATAATTGATAAACTATTTCAACGATGTTCCATGCTATAAATTTGACAGGTTGTTGATGTATTATCGATAGTGTATCCGTAAACACATTCCACTTTGCATAGTTGTATTATATATTTTTTGAAAAATTTGTCGCGTGTATTGTCTAAATTTGTAAAAACTTTTTATTAAATCCAACTTCAATTTCTTTCTAAGTTTCTACTTAATTATCATTTATTTCTTACTTTCTGAAAATGTTCTTCCTAATATTTTTAAACATGAACTAATTAAACATGAACAAAATTTGAAATTTGAATACATCGTCTAACTTTTGGTGGTTTGGTGAATAGTTTATGCGATATGAAATCCCATAACAACGTCATAAAAACCTTATTTATGAAAATAGTAGTGTAAATTGTATTTTTATGAACCATTTGTCAAGCGGCTAATAGCAATTTTTATGATGTCATTCAACCAACATATTATTTTTTTTATCATTTTCAGTTAGATGTAATCTTATCTATTTAATTGATAGTTTATTTATTATTGTACCAATCATCACTTTATTTATAAATATAAAATTTATTGAACTTTTATTGTTGTTATATTGAATTGCATCGGGTCGTGTTCATTCACTTTTCATGTTGTGATTTCAAATAAACTTCCGGTGATGATGTTTATTTATTTTAATTAAAACTTTTCAGTTTTCTTAGTCTCAATCAATAGTTCTCATTTCTCAATCAAAAATTGTAGCAACTCTACAGTCAATTGAAATATGTATACAAATCAATTAGCAAACTTCTTTTCAATTACATATTAACAAATTCCAGTTAAATTGCAACAATAACCATAATTCAACATACATTGTATTTAACACAAATCATGACGTCTAATGGTCTTCGTCTGATTACAATATTTACATACTTTGATATTCTTGTCATTTCTCCAATAACTTAATACAATGAAGGTTATTCAATAGTAATAAATAAAGATATAAATAATGTACTCAAACCATGTGTTTTGGACATTAAGTAAATTATTTTTGGTATACAAACAAAAATCAATATAACTTTAACTAAAAATCGAAAACTATTAAAAATTTCAGCATTTGTACGATATTGAAATCATATAAGTGACAAATAAATAATAAATAATACACAAAAAAACGTAAATAAACAAGATAATTTCAGTAAATCAATGACCGTCGTTATACCAATTTTATTGCACGAGTTAATGTGAATATATATTACTTCGGTCTGAAAGACCTAAGTATTACATTCATGAGCTCAAAGTGAAATTCTTACCCCCACTTTTTTTGGCATTTCTCGACGTTTTAGGACCTACTGATTCTAAAAAAGCAAAAAAAAAAAAATGTGTGTCTGTCTGCCGGCCGTCCGGCCGTCCGTCACAACCGACGAAATCTAGAAAACCGCTGAACGGATTTCAAAATTTTTTTTTCTAAAAATAGGTTTACTCAATGGGAAGAGCCGAAAGGACGATGTGTTTGATAACTGTACCGGAAGTGTGTCAAAAAAATCGTCAAGTGTGTCAAAACAAGGAAATTTGCTTATTTTTTGGTTAAAAAATGTTCATTTTAAGTGATTACGAGTAGAAACATTGAATTTGGAGAAATCTTGATGGTCGGGATTGGTATGTGAGACCAAAATCTAGATTATTGCATTATAAGTTTGTCAAAAAAATGTTGTCAAGTGTGTCAAAAGAAAGATTTTTATTTATTTTTTTACCCAATTTTTTGGAAAAATAAAATTTATAATATGTATGACATGGAAATATATTATTATTATAGATAATTATGGCATTCATTATAAGTTTGTCAAAAAAATAAAATCAAGCGTGTCAAAAAATGATTTCATTGATTTTTTAGCAAATTTTTCGGGAAAAAAAATGTAGCGTAAATAACGTTAATGTAATTGAAAAAAGACATGGAAATTTTTTAATTTGTTATAGTTTTGGAAATATTTTTGGAATTTTGAAAAAAGTTTATATTTTTGATTTTGTAATAATTTTTGCAATATTTTTAGAATTTTGGAAAAAGTTTTAATTTTCGATTTTGTAAGAATTTCTGGAATATTTTTAGAATTTTGAAAAATTTTAAATTTTGATTTTATTATAATTTTTGGAATTTTGAAAAAAGTTTCAATTTTTGATTTTGTAATAATTTTTTGAATATTTTTAGAATGTTGAAAAAAGATTGATTTTATTCTAATTTTTACAATATTTTTATTCCAAAAAGAAATATTTTTGTTTTTTATATTTTAAATAATTTTTTATATTTTATTTTTTATGTTTTTAAAAAATATGATATTTTTTTTATTTTAATTTTGTATTTTAAATACTTTTTTTTTTGATTTTGTATTTTAATTGTATTTTAAATATTTTTTTATTTTGATTTTGTATTTTTTAAATATTTATAAAAATAAGAAAAAATTAAATAATTTTATTTTTATTTATTAAATGTGATATTATTTTTATTTTTTTATATTTGAAATAATTTTTTATATTAGGTTTTCTCTGTTCAATGTATATACTAACGTATGTACATTGAAGCTGATCTCTTTGATAAAATTGTATTACCGTCTGCGTTTTTTATTGGTGGTTTCTCGCCACAAATAAAACACCCAAGCTATAGATCAATAATTTAATTTTTATTTAAATATTTCGGTCCTTATTTGGGACCCTCCTCAGTAACTAAAATTAAAAATACTTCGGTCTGCAAGTGCTCAAAGAGCTCAAAGTGAAATTCTTACCCCCACTTTTTTGGCATTTCTCGACGTTTTAGGACCTACTGATTCTAAAAACTAAAAAAAAAAAATGTGTGTCTGTCTGTCGGCCGTCCGTCACAACCGACAAAATCTAGAAAACCGCTGGACGGATTTCAAAATTTTTTTTTCTAAAAATAGGTTTACTCAATGGGAAGAGCCGAAAGGACGATGTGTTTGATAACTGTACCGGAAATGTGTCAAAAAATCGTCAAGTGTGTCAAAACAAAGAAATTTGCATATTTTTTGCTTAAAAAACGTTCATTTTAAGTGATTAGGAGTAGGAACATTGAATTTGGAGAAATCTTGATGGTTAGGATTAGTATGTGAGACCAAAATTTAGATTATTGCATTATAAGTTTGTCAAAAAAATGTTGTCAAGTGTGTCAAAAGAAAGGTTTTTATTTATTTTTTACCCTATTTTCTTAGAAAAAAATAAAATTAATAGTTCGTATGACATGATATTTTATTATTATAATAGAGAATTATGGCATTATAAGTTTGTCAAAAAATAATGTCAAGTGTGTCAAAAATTGATTTCATTTAATTTTTTAGCCAATTTTTTGGGAAAAAATATGTAGCTGTTTTTATGACGTAAATGTAATTTAAAACGAAATTGGACATGGAAATTTTTGAATTTGTTATAGTTTTTGAAATATTTTTGGAATTTTGAAAAAGTTTGTATTTTTGATTTTGTAATAATTTTTGCAATATTTTTAGAATTTTGGAAAAAGTTTGAATTTTTAAGAATTTTTGAAATATTATTCGAATTTAGAAAATATTTAAATATTTGATTTTATTCTAATTTTTGGAATATTTTTGGAATTTTGAAAAAGTTTATTTTATTTAATTTAACAATATTTTTGGAATTTTGATTATAATTTTTCCGGCAACGTATTGATGTTTCGTGTTAGTTTTGTAATAAATTTTTAAACAGAGATAAAAACTTGTACTTCAATAAAGCGGTTTGTTTGATGTACGTCGCTGCCCAAAACTAAAAACCATGTCCTCATAAAAGTTTTTTGCCGAAAACTATATCAAAATCCTTAACCCAGACCGAAGTCTTGATATCTCAGAGCTGTGAGATTTCAGCCCCTCCATATTTTTGAAATTGTATTTGGAACTATGTCCCGGTGATAGAAAATTTCAATATTGATAAAAAAAATATTTAGTAACAAGTACGAAGGTACCCTTCATTTGCTGAATAGAGAAAAGGCTTCTCAAGCTTAAATCGTTTTTACCAAACCTTTTAATTGTGATAATATTTTTGCCAGATGATTGTGATTCAAGAAATTACGTTTGTGCTTTTACGCAGAATAAATTTTATGAAAGCTCTTTGGTGGTCGATTTGTTTCAAATCGATGTAATAAACTCGAACTAAAGTAGATAAGGTTTGTTCATGGCAGATAAAGAATCAAGACAGGTTTCAATACATTTCATGATTATTTTGTTCATTATTTGATTCAGCATCAAACGTTGATTGTTGGTAAAAATTATCGCTATTATAGAGCAGATTTTGCTTTATAGCCAGTTTAGCCATTAAAGTATTTTCCGTTATTATTTCTTTATCACATTACATTTGCCTATCAGAGATAAATATACCGTTTAGTCTCTCTTCTCCTAATAATAATTCTATTTAAGTTTTTTTCTTAATTATGATATTTAGTCCATGGTCATCTATAATCTATGAATTTGAAAACAAATTAACGCACTTTATCGATAAGTGAATTGCATTTAACTTTCTGATAAAACAACAAAACATTCTTATCATTAGATGTACCTTGAACAAAAAATTATCACATACAAAAAATTCGTTGTACAATTGCAATAAACAATTAACACAAATAAGTTAATTGAAATAAATAATCCCACATAATAAAATAATTTCTTTTATTTGAAATTATGTTATCCACTTAGCCCACATGCAATGAATTAATTTCGTTTTGAATTATTTGTTATTAGAAATGTCCAATTGAATAAACAAATTTGAAAATAATATTAAACTCCCAACACTCATAGCTGTTATGCAAGGCTAGTATGGGTGAAAGAGATTGTGGACAATTGTAATGCTTTATGTAAGTTTTTGAAATTTGGTTTATTTTTTAATCTAAGTAATAGGTGTTAAAATTTTTTATTAATTTTTTTATATTTTTGTTCGGTAAATTCAGTTGGAGTGTAGTGTTTACTTTCTTAAATACCCTACTCAAGCATTTTTAAAGTAAAGAGTATTCCTATAACCAACCCACGGTTATAAGTCACGTAGAAATCTTTGTCGTAGCACCGTATATTAAGGAAACACATATATTTTTAAAAAACAGTTTCATTTTGAGATGAAGCTTGAATTTTTAAAAACATGATATTAATTTAGTTTATTGGCAAACTAATATTTACTTTTTATAAAAGTAATCTTATAAGCTGTATTTCAATATATTCAAAAATATTAAAAAAATTTTGGTTAGAGCCTATCTTTTAATTATAAAATTTTGAAACGTAAAAATTTCGATATTTCTTTATATCATCTTCAGAAAAAAGATCAGGGTGTAATAATATAAGTCCTAAAAGGGTATTTACAATCGGCCCCTATCGAACCTCATACCTGATTTCACGAATATGGCACGTCCTATTGGTCCTGCTCCGGCCCGGACTGCAAAGACCTGTCTCATCTCTAGCAGAAAATGCAGGAGCAGGGCCGGGTCAGAATCATGTATGATTTTTCAATTTCAAATTATAGAACTATAGCTTTACTCCCGGTCCTATCTAAAATATATAAGAGCAATTTCACACACGTTCAGCAAATTTTTGGGAAATTTTGACTTGACCCTTTTTAATTTTGATTATTTTTTGTTTATAGATAGTCTTTTATAAATAAAAAATACGAATTCTCAAAGAATTTTTTTTTCGACCAGGGGTCTTCACAGGGTGCCCTCAATTTTTTGTTATTTTGTGATGTGAGTGCATTTTGACGAGCGATTGTAGAAAAACTACGCAATCGATTTTCATAAATGATATGTCGTTGAATAGGTATTAGAACAAAGTTTTTAAAAATGTACACTGTTAATTTTTTAAAATAATTTTTAACGGTGTAACATAAGAAAAAACCGTGTAACATAAGAAAAGATGGCGCTACACCTTTTTTTTTAAACTAAATTGAAGCGTATTTTATATCTTACTACTTGCCAAAGTTTAGTTTTAGTATTATCTTTTGTTTTAAAGATAAAATTCGTTGTGCATATGACTGTCGGGAATCAGTTTTTTTGTTCTGAAGGAAAATTATAAAAATGGCGTTATAAACTAAGAGATTTTTTTTACGTTAAATATCAAATATTTTATTATTAAATGAACTTTTTAAAATATTCATTTAACATTTTTAAATATTTTTATATATTTTAAATATTTATTATTAATTATTTGTGATATTACATCACTCCGATGGAAATTATCCCATCATGAATAATAAGACTGAATCTAACAAAATATGGTGTGCAATTTATGAAATTTTTTTGCCATCCACAAAATTGTCGATCGATCTAGTTTCGAACCGATAAGAACTTTTTATTACACTTTAAAAAAGTATATCATTCTCATCAGGGCTAGCCGACTAGATACACTACCAAAAAAAGTGATCGCTTATAAACCAATCTACTGTTCTAGTAAAGTATAAGAAAACAAAAAACTTTCATAAACATATGTTTATTAGATTCAGGTTTAGTCAATTTATTTCTCTTTCGACAGCATATTTCCGGAACTAGAAGTTTAATTGGTCTTCCGGTTTCTATAGTAGTGATCAAGAGCTCGACGCATGTGTCTTAAATTTTACATGTTTGCAAATATTCCTGGTACGGTGGTTGTAGTATTTGTAAGGATCAGTCCTATTTCGATTCCTGCTCATTTTACCAATTCACTTTAGGAAATAGAATTTCAGTTCTAATTCTATCAAAACAAAAATAAATAAAATAAAAACGTCCAAAGAAACTCCGTAAACCAATTTATTTTTTTGTTTTGTTTACATGTTTTCATGAAAATATCATGATAGAATACAAAAACTTTCACCAAAATATCCATTATAAATGAGTGAGCAAAATTTGATAGAGCAAAAATGGTTATGAGTTTTCTTCTTCCTTTTTTCTCATCCTACTTTAATTATATTTTGAGATCATGTGATAAAAATGATGAATAACTGTTGAACTCTAGCATGATCAATGTATGTATAAAATGCAACAGAGATAGGAAATTTTCGCAGATAAATATCTATGAATCTATTCGATGGAGGGTTATTAAGGTGATTGTTTTTTGGTTAAAAGCGTGTTACGTTTCTACTAAAACTAATAGAATAAAATGTGTAATTTAAAATATGTTTATGTGATAATTAAAAAAGCAATTTAACATGTAAATAACAATTAATTTATATATAATATGCAAATGATTTATGAAGAAATCAATTAGTAAAACAATAATGAACGAATAATTGTTGGGATTTATATATGGATTAATAGTTATTTGTTTTACAAACTGAAGTTTCCAGCCATATCAGTGTTTAAGTCGTGGATGTTTAATTAAATATTTTTTGTCAGATAAGAAGATAAAAGTTCCTCATTTTAAATCCTTAATAAAACAAAGTAAATGAATGAAGTGTGGTTGCTGATTCTCATCCAACAGTAATTCTTGGAATGCTATTGACCATGTGGAGAAGCTGTGAAATGAATTTGAACAAGAGTGCTATTAGGAAAAACAACAACTGCTGATTCAATGGACGGTAGTGTAAATTAAGTTAAAACCTAAATGCATCACAGAAAGCACAGGATCATATTACAGAAATACTAGGTCATTCAATAAGTCCGTAGGATGACACATAGATGGCGTTACTAGAATTTTTTCCATATGATTTTTATTTAGTACTAACCTTCAAACGATACGTGTATAAATTTGACAGCAATCTGACTATTTATTCGTGAGTTATAGCATTTTGTGTGAAGCAACTTTTGTTTTTGAAAAAAAATGGAAAAAAGTGAATTTCGAATTTTAATAAAGCATTGCTTTTTGATGAAAAAAAAAATACAGTGGAAACCAAACCATGGCTTGGTAAACATTATCCAAACTCTGCTCCATCGAGACAAATGGTAGAGAAGTGGATGGCTGAATTTAAATGTGGTCGTACCAGCACAAAAGATGCGGAGCGCAGTGGACGCCCAAATGAGGCTGTTATTCCAGAAAACATAAAAAAAATCCACAAATTGGTTATGAACGATCGCAAATTGAAGGTGCACGAAATAGCTGACATTGTAAAGGTAGCAGATGGTAGTGTTTTTACCATTTTACATGAACATTTGGGTATGCGAAAGCTCTGTGCAAATTGGGTGCCGCGTGAGCTCACAGTCGACCAAAAACAACAACGAATCGATGCTTCGGAGGAGTCTTTGGCACTGTTAAACCGCAATAAAAATTCTATCGTAGATATGTGACAATGGATGAGACATGGCTTCACAATTACACACCAGAATCCAAAAGACAGTCAGCTGAGTGGACAGCAGTCGACGAACCGAATCCAAAGCGAGCAAAGACGCAACAGTCGGCCGGTAAGGTGATGGCGTCTGTATTTTGGGATACGAACGGAATAATATTCATCGACTATCTCCAAAAAGGAACCAACATCAACAGCGAGTATTACTGTGAACTTTTGGATCGATTGAAGGCTGAAATCGCAAAGAAACGGCCACATTTGCAAAAGAAAAAAGTGTTGTTTCACCAAGATAATGCACCGTGTCACAGATCGATGAAAACGATGGCAAAATTGAATGAATTGGGCTTTGAATTGCTTACCCACCCACCATATTCTCCAGATTTAGCCCCCAGCGACTTTTTCCTGTTTTCAGATCTCAAGAGAATGCTTGCTGGAAAGAAATTTAAGTCCAATGATGAAGTGATCGCTGAAACTAAGGCCTATTTTTACGAGAAAGAGAAATCGTACTATAAAAGTGGTATAGAAAAGTTGGAAAATCGCTATACTCGTTGTATCGCCCTCGAAGGCAACTATGTTGAATAAAAAAATCGAGTTTTGTCAAAATGTTGTTTTTTTCTTACTTATCCTACGGACTTATTGAACGACCTACGTCCGTTATAGTATAATACGTCCGTTATAGTATGATACGTTAGAGTATAAGAACTGAATCTAAAAAATTATGGTGTAAATTAAGAAACTTTTTGCAATCCATACAATTTTAGAGCGATCTAGTTTCGAACCAATGAGAAAATTTTAAACTTTAAAAAAATTTATCATTCTCATCAGGGCTAGCCGACTAGATAAACTCTACCAAAAAATGTCAACGCTAATGAATATAAACCAAAAATTAGGTTACAACTCTAGCGAAGTGTAAAAACAAAAAATTTACATAAACATAAATTTAATAGATTCAGGTTTAGTCAATTAATTTCTCTGGTGATCACTGTTTTGTTATACTCTAGACATTCTTTTAAAGTTTAAAATTTTCTCATTGGTTCGAAACTAGATCGTTCTAAAATTGTATGGATTGCAAAAAGTTTCATAATTTGCACCATAATGTTTTAGATTCAGTTCTTATATTATTCTTGATGGGAGATTTTCCATCGGGGTGATGTTATATCACAAATAATTTACTGAATTAATTACGTTATAGTTAGTTTGTATTTTTATTCATATATTTTATAGTATTTCCTGTTACCTAACTTTAAATGTTCTGCACTCAAATCTTTTTTTTGTTAATGTAAATTTTTATAAGAGATTTCCACAATCAAGGTTCTCGTGAAAAAGAACCAGTATAATTTTTAATTTTGTCTCACTATAAAAAGCCGAGCAGTAGAGATATAAAGAGCAAGAAAAATAAATGAGAATGATTGTATCACAAGAAGTAATAAAAAGTTATTCTCTTGGCATCAAGCACAAATACTATTTCCCTTGCATATAAACAAGATAAAAATTATTAAATTATGTCTGGTAACAGAAAAACAAAATCAATGATGTAACATTAAAAAAATATTAAATGAGCAATTTCAAACAAGTTCAGCAAATTTTTGGGAAATTTTGACTTGACCCCTTTTAATTTAGATTATTTTTTGTTTATAGATAGTCTTTCATAAATAAAAAATACGAGTTCTCATAGAATTTTTTTTTCGACCAGAGGACTTCACAGGGTGCCCTCAATTTTTTGTTATTTTGTGATGTGAGTGTATTTTGACGAGCGATTGAAGAAACACTACTCAATAGATTTTCATAAATGGTATGTCGTTGAATAGGTATTAAAACAAAGTTTTGAAAATGTGCACTGTTAATTTTTTGAAATAACTTTTAACGGTGCATCATAAGAAAAAAACGGTGTAACATAAGAAAAGATGGCGCTACACCTTTTTTTTAAACTAAGCTTGAGCTTATTTTATATCTAACTACTTGTGGAAGTTTAGGACATGCGTTAGTTTTTGTTTTAAAGATAAAACTCGTTGTGCATATGACTGTCGCGAATCAATTTTTTTGTTCTTAAGGAAAATTATAAAAATGGGGTTATAAATTGAAAAATTTTTTTTTATGTAAAATATCCAATATTTTATTATTAAATGAACTTTTTAAAATATTATAAAAATTATATATGTACAATAAAGAAAAATTGGGCAATTTCAGTCAAGTTCAGCAAAACTTTGCGACATTTTGACCCTTTTCGACCCTTTTTAATTTGTTTTATTTTTTGTTTATAGATAGCCTATGATAAATGAAAAATGCGACTTCTCGTAGAATTTTTTTTTTCCACCTTGGGCCTTCACTGGGCGCCCTTGAATTTTTGTAAGTTTATCACGTAGAAATCATTTTGACAAACGACTGTAGAAAAACTGGTTAATTGATTTTCATAAATGATATGTCGTTGAATTGAAGGTGTTAAAAAGAAATTTTTGAAATTGTGCATTGTTAGTTTTTTAATATTATTTAACGGTGTTACATAAGAAAACAAAATTAAAAGATGGCGCTAGCATCTATACCCACTTTTTTAATTTTTTTTTTAAATAAAATCGAAGCTTGTTTTTATTTAACTACCTATGAAAAAAACACCAAAACCCCTTAAAAAAAACATCGTTAATCCCATTAAGGGAATGCAGGATTGAAAAAGGTGAGTATAGGCGTAAAATAATATGGATTAAAAAGGATTAAAAATAAATAAAAACCATCTTAAGGATTTTAAATTATATAGGTATGGCTGTAATTAAGACAAAGATTTTAAAAGGTTGAACAGATGCTCAGGTGAACAAATGTTGAGTAATTATATTCGGTCATACTAGGCAATAGGCGTATATAATCTTTATTGATGCCTGCATTACTATTTTAAATCCCATTTTTGTTATATACTTGAAGTTTTAAATTGGTCACTATCAGTTAATTTCTTTTACTTTAACAAAAACTTTCAAAATTTAATTTTTCTAAAATGAGTGAATATAAATGCGTTAAACCATTTTCAAATTCTAAGTGTTCTTCAAATAAAAGGAAAATCACAGAGAATGTTCGACAATATTTAGATGTTCTTGGGATTAGTGCAATGGAGGATAAGCAAATATGTTCATCTTAATATTTAAGTTTAATCAAACAGTCAACACTGCCTTCTGGTTCAGATTTATCAACATCACTAACATTTGGTGACGATGCAGTATTCAATGACGCATCTTCAAATGAAACATCAGATGAAACGCAAACCGATCAAGTGATTGGTGCCAGCTTTAATCGAGATTATGTTCAAACACCAAACTTGATTAACTTAGAGCGTGATGAGTTAATTAATAATTTAAACGAACATATTGTGCCGCATATATCGGATCATCTTTCACCTCTTAAAAAAAGGATTGTGTAGCAGTCTCGGCTACAGAAAACAAAAAGCCGTACAAATAACTAAGTCTATTCAGGAACTTTTGACTGGAAAAGTATTAGAGTTGTCTGCAAATGCAAAAATAAGGCAACGTTATGAAGAAATTATTAGAAACCTAAAGATACATTTCGACAATGGGGATTATGCTGAAAAACAAAAAATGTTGTCAATTTTACCGCAAGAAATGAAAATGCAGGATATTCAAGATATATTTGGAAGGCATTACTCGTCATTTGGTTGAAAAAAGTTAAACTCTAGATGAAAATAATTTTCAGCATTCATCTGCGACGGATAAAATAGGTGAATGATCTTTGGATGAACTTTGGATACGCCGATAAAAATGAATACCAATTAACAAAAGAAAAATTACAAAATCGATATAAAAATGCGATTACTATAAGTGGAACTCAAAAATTTCATTCTTTTGTACCATTTAATAAGACAATAATTGCAAAAATGTTTTCCAACTCAGAAGAAACTTTTAAATGTAAAATAAGTAAATAATTTTTAATAACTATATTTATTTTCTTTAACCTACATATATAATTTGTATGGTACTTTAAAAAGTTTATTCAATAATAAAATATTTGTAATTTAATGTTAAAATACAACCTTTTACTTTATGATTCCATGAACACATAATACGAACATAATGCTTCTCCAGTCAAAAGTTCCTAAATAGATTTAGTTATTTATACGGCTTTTTTGTTTGCAGCCGAGACTGTCAAATTATTTTTTATAAGAGTGACAAGTGATTACTAAAAGTGATAAATAAACATTTCATTTTTTTATCCCATCTAACACAAAGAAAAAATTGCAGAAGTGTTTTCCTATTCAGAAGAAACATCTGTTTGTAAAATAAGTAAATCATTTTTAACAATTGTATTTATTTTATTTATTGTACTACATATATAATTTTTATAATATTTTACAAAGTTCATTTAATAATAAAATATTTGATATTTAACATAAAAAAAAATCTCTTAGTTTATAATGCCATTTTTATAATTTTCCTTCAGAACAAAAAAAACTGATTCCCGACAGTCATAGCACAACGAATTTCATCTTTAAAACAAAAAATAACGCATGTCCTAAACCTTCACACAGTGGCGTAGCTAGCATGGGTGGCACCCGGGGCGGATATTGTGGGTGTCACCCCAAAAATAAAAACTGTCAATAATAATAAAAAGCCGATAAACGTAATTTATAATTTTTTTTAATTAATACAAATGAGCATTATTATTATAAGCCCGCAAGTAATTTTTAACTAATTTTAATTTGCTGAAACTCCTCTCGCACGAAGCCACTAATACGCAAATAGTCATAAATAACTTTAGTGCGACCGTAAGGCCCGCTATACACCTGAGCTAAACTATGCGAAATATGCGAACTATGTTTTTAAAAAATAATGTATAACGTAATTATAGAAAAAAACATTACGGAAACAAAACATTTAAAAAAGAAACGAAAAACGGAAACATTACATTTTTTTTAAAAAGCTTTATTCGCATTAAAACATTACTTTTTTAAAAACATAGTTCGCATATTTCGCAAAGTTTAGCTCATGTGTATAGCCCGCCTAAGATTCGGAAGAAATTCTAAAAAATCCCATTCTACGATGAATTTCAAAAAGTCTAGGTACACCCAGTTAGAAACGGCAACATTGGCCGCTTTTAAATGCCTCCTCACCCTTTGTATCTCTATGAGGAGTTCTGTTGCCAATACCGCATCATAAAAACCAGTAAATTTTGATACCGATAATTTTAACTCTTCACTGTTCGCCAAAAGCTAAGTGTTTGTCTGCACAACCTCGAACAATGAAGCTAAATCTTGAACTGACTTCAGTCTAGTTCGGAGTTCAACACTGAATCGGTCAAGACTTCCAACATGTCCTTTTTAAGTTGAGCTCTCAGTGTCAGTCCAACATCAGGTGCAAACTCACCACCCGTTCGTTTTTTGCGTTTTTATGACGAATTCGGCTTTCTATTGGAATGTCGTAGTCCTCCGATTTTTTCGCAGCAAGATCTATTGCCTCTTCTACAATGAGACTTCGTTATGAATTGACTCTATTTTTGTAGCTAATTGATCAATATTCAAGCCCGTGCTTTGCAATCCAATCTGAGCACAGATGTTATTTCTCTTAGAATATCATTCCAAAACAAAAGATAGCAAAGAAACGAAAAATCACATGCTGCATTGATAAGGTTCTGTGAAACGCCTCTAGTGTCTACATTTTCTTGTTGTACACTTAACTTCTCAATTTCAGCCACAATCCCATCAAAATTTTCGGCCAATACTTTTACTGCAACATAATGAGCACTCCAATGCGCTGTTAAGAGTATTTTAACAGTTGCTTTGTTGTGTTTAGCAAGTACTTCCCAGCGGCTAGTCGAAGCAGAAAAACATGTAAAAATGGCTTCCACTGACGAGTGTAGGCCGTATAAATTAATTGAATGATCTTTGCAACACACAAAAATTGCTTTGTTATTTTTTGCTTTAATAATAGCTTGCACTTCTCCATGTATACTACTCATAACAGCTGCATTATCATAACCTTTGGGAGTGACAATTCATAACATCTATACCATCATTTTCAAGATTTTTACACTGAAAAAAAACATGTCCTATTTCCAATCGAAATGCAGTTGCCTCAACGTCACCGTGCGGGCAGATATGGCGAATCGAAATACGAGATTGATTCAACAACCGTACAATGATAAGCCGATGCAGTTGAGACAATCACACAAAATATTTATGTGAAAATAAAATATAGTTCAATTAATCTCAAATACTTAAATTTAAAATGAAAAATTCATGATATAAGGCCAAAGAAATATGTTTTCATGGAAATAGTTATTAACTTTATTCAACTACTTTTATATTGGATAGCCCTTTATATTTTAATTACACCTCATTCTGTTATCAGGAAAATGTTACTGAGTACTGAGTAGTTGTCCCAATCACGGTGAAATTGTTTGTAAATATCTTTTCTTTGCATGAATAATAAACTGCCATCTTCGAGATGAGGTTATCATTACTTCAATTTTTTTTTCAGTGTAAGAATTTCATCGCTTAAATCAGCGGCTTTTTTCCATGTAAAAGAAAAAATCCAAGGAATACTTCCTTGATTTCCACTTTACTACCATCAATTTTCACATAACGAATCACATCTAACATTTGATCAATATGTGAAATGTCAGGTGTGCTATCAAACATAATTCCAAAATATAAAACCGATTTAATTTCGTTGACAAGCTTAAACTTTACGTGGATCGCTAAAACATTTATGAACTCATTTTATATATCTGGTGACAAATATGATACTTTTGGTGATTTACCATGCTCCAAATTCAAAATGTGTTCTTTTAACACTACATCATACTTTGACAATAGTTTGGTTAGTTCTAAGAAATTGCCTTTATTTGAAGAACTTTGTCCTTCATCATGTCCATGAAATGCTGGGTTTTGTTTAGATAAAAACAAAGTTATATCCAATAATCTTGATAAAAGATGTTTCCACTTCTGTTTTTTATTATATATTAATTGCAAGGCTGCGTCTCGTATCGTTTTATGAATTTTTAACCTCATTTCCAAAGTTTTCCACTTTTCAAAATTCTCCAGATGAAAATGTTCACTTTCTTTTTTATGATTTCAATGTGAACATTACCAGAGACGAGTATATTCCAATGTGATACATCTCTTAAGTCCTGAAGTGATTCACCCATGCAAATACTGTCTTCGATAGTAGAAGCATTAGCGGCATTATCACTGTCATTTTCATTATTCCTTTCTAATTCGCCATCATAGGTTATCATTATTAATTCTGTATTGTTGCTGTTACTTTCCGAAGATGAGCCAATATTCTCTGAAACATTCGTTGCATCAACGTGATAATCAGTTTCTTTTGATGAACCTTGGATATCATCGGGTTTTGTAACATATTTATAGATTTGGTCTTTCTCTGCTGGAACCAACCTTTTCTTTTAAATTTTTCCTTTCTCCTTAAAGGAGATGAACTCCTCGTGGCATATATGTTTTTAGGGATATTTGCTAAACGAAATCTAAAAAAATATTTTTAATTATAGTATAGGTATCAGCAAAGCATTAATTCTAAATATATTTGTAGGATACGTAATATGTACATAGTTCATAATAAGTACACTGTGTTAACGACTAAATACACCGCCAAGAAAATTAATTTATTTAAATTTCCTTGTAACAACTTATATTAAATAATATTTGATAAAATGGAATATACAAATCATAGCCTAATATTATAAGGAACTATTTAAAAAAATATGAGTATGAAATCCTAAAAGATATTTTATATAAAGAATTGAAACCAAAATTAAATATCCAATTAGAATCATGCTCAATAATTTACAAAATCAAATGTGATTTTTGTGAAATATTTTACTTCGGGAAAACCGGAAAATGTTTTAAAGACTGATTTAAGGAATACCTTCCTAAGAAGAAAAATAAACAAAATTTAAAGTTTATTTTTGCAAACCATTTACATAGTTAATAACAATAGCTACACCACTTTTAAAAAAAATTGAAGGCTTTACATTTATGTAGCCAAGGATCTTTAAAAGAATCACTGGATGAGTTTGAAATTTCCAAAGGATTTAAAACCCAACAAAATGTAATTTTAAATGATAAACTTTCATTTATTTCAAATATATAAATATATAAAACTGAAAACAAACAGTATGAGTATGTATCAACCTACAAAAATTTGCAAAACTGCAGTAATTGCATAGGGTGCCACATTATCGACGTAAACCACTTTTCCTATACATTATTCAGCATATGTGTTTTCAGACCTGGTCATTAAATAATCATGCTTGCATACTAAATAATATATCGTAAAAAACGGTCAATATGGCATCTATAGGAATATTCAAAGCTATTGAGTAATTGTGGTGATGGGATTCAATGCTCAACATGTTGATTCGATTAATATTGTTAAAATTTTATTTCACGTAATAACTCAAAAATTTTAAAAAGTAGAATAGATTCTTTTTGAACCAATAACACATTTATAGGACACATTTATAAGTTATCACAATTTATAAATTAAAATTATATGGATAACCTGGTTAAAATGGTTTCTAAGTAATTTATCGTTGAAAACATGTGATGGTTTGTTTAAGTTTTTTACGTTCGGGTGTCACCCCAAAACGGTTTCGAAGTGATTTATCGTTGAAAACATTGTGATGGTTTGTTTAAGTTTTTTACGTTCGGGTGTCACCCCAAAACGGTTTCGAAGTGATATATCATTGAAAACATTGTGATGGTTTGTTTAAGTTTTTTACGTTCGCGTGTCACCCCAAAACGGTTTCGAAGTGATTTATCATTGAAAACATTGTGATGGTTTGTTTAAGTTTTTTACGTTCGGGTGTCACCCCAAAACGGTTTCGAAGTGATTTATCGTTGAAAACATTGTGATGGTTTGTTTAAGTTGTTTACGTTCGGGTGTCACCCCAAAACGGTTTCGAAGTGATTTATCGTTGAAAACATTGTGATGGTTTGTTTAAGTTGTTTACGTTCGGGTGTCACCCCAAAACGGTTTCGAAGTGATTTATCGTTGAAAACATTGTGATGGTTTGTTTAAGTTTTTTACGTTCGGGTGTCACCCCAAAACGGTTTCGAAGTGATTTATCATTGAAAACATTGTGATGGTTTGTTTAAGTTGTTTACGTTCGGGTGTCACATCAAAACGGTTTCGAAGTGATTTATCGTTGAAAACATTGTGATGGTTTGTTTAAGTTTTTTACGTTCGGGTGTCACCCCAAAACGGGTGACACCCAGGGCGGAACGCCCCCCCGCCCCCCCTAGCTACGCCTCTGGTTCGTTCGTAAACACCAAATCGCTAGCTTATTTTCCTATTTTGACGTTTGTGGCTGGAAATGGTCGTTCTTAAACTATTTCTTGCTTATTTAAGCAAGCGATTTGACAGATAAAGTTGTTCGGAAACTCCATTTCTATTCCAAAATAGGCGATTCGATCGCCTATTTTGGACTCGCTGTTTTTGAGATCCTTGATAAGAACTGAGATCTAAAAGTGACATTTGCGGTTTTTATTTGATTTAAATCAAAACAAATACAATATTATTATTAAAAATATAAATTTTATATTTTATTCTGTGTGTCTCATTTATTTACTAGAAATATGAAAACTATTTTTTTTAAATCTGCATCAATATTTTAATACAAAAATTAATCAAATAAAATTCAATACTTAAATCATTTGTTTTTATTTTTCATAATTTGAAATTTGCAAATAATAATTTTTCCACACAAACCAAACATGTTTTGTGTTGTGTTTAGTTTGTTTTTCCTGTTGTTAAATTATTATTATTATTGTGATAAGTTTTAATACATGATTATTAATTTTTAATACTTCATATATATTTTTAGGCTGGTCGTTCGGAAACAAAATGCCAATTCTTGTTCTTGTTGAAGAACTAATAGCCACGCCCCTTGGAATGACAGTTGCCTATTTTAGAAAATAAGCAAGCGATTTGGTGTTTCCGAACGGAACCTAGATGTATTAGTATAATTTAAACTACAATAAAAT
>CAVNZG010001572.1:0-22303 GCA_963693315.1 Diogma glabrata
ACACCAATAAACAAATTGAGCCCAGAGCGTAACGAAAAAATCAACATGTTGATTTTGGGTCGGTCTAAGCCACGCAGGTTGAACTCAACCTTTTTCAATAGAAAGATGAATAGACACAGGCTTAGACAAATCATTACAACTTAAGAGAACTTATTTTTGGCGCCTTTAACGCTGTCGTTGTTATTAGAGGTTGTAGGATATTGTTATTGATACCATACTGTATAATTTTGATTGGTATAAAATATTATATTAAATTATTATGGAATATTGCAGTTATATTAACTATGTGTTTGTTATAATTATAAATTAATAAACATGAAGCGATTGCTTTTGAGAATATAGTAGTATTTGAATGTAACTTGTATTTTGTAAATAGAAAAGGCAACTCTCTCTTGTTTTGGCTTTTGGTGTGATAGGACATGTAAAGCAGAAATAAAAATTATCTTTGAATTTAAAATTAAATTCTTTTATTTTATAAATTATTAAATAACCAATATACAACATGGCGCAGTTGACTCCAAATATGTAAGTTTTAATAAATGGGAGTAATTAAAGAAAAGAAAATTGTAATTAAGCCTGAAAAACCAAAAAATTCATCGGGGAATTTACGTGGTCGACCACGTAAAACTGTAACGATTTACGCCATGGATTACGTGAAACAAGTGAAAGGTCTTAGTCTTGAAGGTAACTTAGCAGAAAATTGGAAGAAATTTATTCAATCATATGAAGTTTTTGAAGTCGCAGCTGGAGTTATTGAAAAAACCGAGAAAGTTCAAATTGCAATATTTTTAAATGCGCTTGGAGAGGATGCCTTAGAATTATATGGAACATTTTCATTTGAAACGCCACCGAAAAAAGTTATTGAAATTAAAACAGCATTTGAAAAATACTGTAAACCAAAAACAAATGTTATATATGAGAGGTTTGTTTTTTATAGTAGAAATCAAAAAGAAAATGAATTTTTTGAACATTTTTATTTTGATATTAAAAAACTTATAAAAACTTGCGAGTTCGAAACTCAAGAAAAAAACATGTTAAGAGATAGGATCGTATTAGGAATATGGGATAAAAAATTGCAAGAAAATCTTATAAGAACGGATAATTTAGACTGTGATAAAGCGATCGAAATTTGTAAAACATCAGAAATTACAAAGCAGCAAACTAAGACCATCCAATCTACATCCACATCATGCATAACCTCAATTTCAGGGACCGAAACAAGTGTCACATGTAGTGATCAACTTGATGTTAACTCAGTTAATACTAATACAAAGACAAACCAAAATGTAAACAAAATAAATACGTATACTAATTCAAATTTCAGAAATAATTTGAATTCAAGCAGTTATCCTAAAAGATTTAGCAATTATAAACCAGTTTCTAAAAATCGGAATAATTTTAACAGTAATTTTAATAATCAACAAATGGCTTGTCGTTTTTGTAATTACAAACATGCGCCGCGATCATGCCCAGCATTTGGAAAAACTTGTGGAAATTGTGGAAAACTAAATCACTTTGCCTATGTTTGTAATAGTAAGAACGTACAAGCTATTTCGTTTAAAAATGAAGAAAAAAATTGTACAAATGATAATGATAATGATATTTTTTGTCTTTCAATTGATTTTAAAAATTGTAATAATAATTTTAATCATTTTAGGAAAAAATACTGGGCGGAAAAAATAAAAATTAATGACACCATAGTTGAATTAAAATTGGATTCAGGATCAGAAGTAAATATCATATCATCAAAGTTACTTAATAAAATTGATAAAAACGCAGAACTACAAAATTGTTCATCTGTTTTGGAAGCATATGGCGGGCAAAAAATTTTTCCGAAAGGTATGTGTTACTTAGTGTGCTGTGTTAGAAACGATATTGCCTTAGAACCATTTATAGTGATAGATGAAGATCTAATACCAATTTTAGGTTTAGAAAGTTGTGTTAAGCTAGGTTTAATAAATAAAATAGACAGTTTGAAGATTAATAAGATAAATTCTAAAGAAAAGTTTATACTTGAAAACAAATTTGTGTTTGAAGGTTGTGGTAAATTTCCACAAACCTGTAAAATTGAAATATCCGATAATGCTATTCCAGTAGCAAAGCCACCCCGTAGGGTTCCATTAAAAATACAGGTTCAGCTTGAGCAAACTTTAAAATCTTTAGAGTCAAGAAATATTATAGAAAAGGTAAATGAAGGTAGGGAATGGGTTAATAATTTAGTATGTGTCCAAAAACGAAACGGTACATTAAGAATATGTTTAGACCCTCGCGAACTAAATAAGTATATCATAAAACAACATTTTTTGATTCCGAGTTTTGAGGAAATTACTATGAAATTAAATGGTGCAACATATTTTTCGGTGCTTGACCTAAAAGATGGGTTTTGGCAAGTGACTTTAGAACCAGAATCTAGGAAGTATTGCTCATTTAGTACACCGTATGGTACATTTCAATTCGTAAGACTTCCATTCGGCATTTCAACCGCACCCGAAATATTTCAAAAATTTAATTCTGAGAACTTTGGCGATTTAGACGGTGTTATTGTGTACATAGATGACATTTTGATCACTGGTAAGACCGTTGAAGAACATGACCAAAATTTATTGAGGGCGAGCAAAACATCTTAATATAAAGTTTAATCCCGAAAAATTTCAATTTCGTTTAACAAAAGTTAATTATTTTGGACACTCTATTTCAAAAAATGGTATCGAGCCTGATGAAAATAGGGTAATTGCAATTAAAAATTTGAAAGATCCTAAGAGCAAGAAGGAACTTCAATCATTTCTAGGTATTTTGAATTATGTTAGGAATTTTATACCTAATTTAGCAGAACTTACATGTTCTTTAAGAGAATTGTTAAAAAAAGGAGTTATTTTCAAATGGACTGATGTTCACAGTAGAGCCGTTGAAGAAATTAAACAAACTTTAACCAATGCTCCAGTGTTACAACCTTTTGATCCAGAAAAGGATATTGTTATTCAGACAGATGCATCACAGAACGGATTGGGATCTTGTCTTTTACAAAATGGAGTACCAATTACTTACGCTTCCCGCAGCCTGTCGGAAACGGAAACTCGATATGCTCAAATCGAGAAAGAGTTTTTAGCGGTCACATATGCGTGCAAGAAATTTCACTTTTACATATACGGTAGATCAGCTATTATTAAAAGCGATCATAAACCTCTTGTTTCTATTATGGATAAAGATATCCACAAAGTTTCATCATCTAAATTGCAAAGAATGCGATTAAAACTACTTAATTATGATATTAAGCTTCAATTTACTCCTGGTAAATTTCTAAATATTGCAGATTATTTATCTCGTCATTTCTTGGATTCAGGAATTGTTGAGGAAGATTTAACTCTTACCGAATCTGTTTTATCCATTAATGTGAACGAAGAACGATTAAATTTGTTTAAAACAGAAACCACAAATGACCCTGTACTGAATTGTATAATGAAGTTCTATCTTAGGGGTTGGCCATCTCATAAAAGTAAAGTTCCTGAAGACGTAAAATTTTATTACAAAATGAAAGAATCTATTTTTGTTGAAGACGGTATTGTATTTTTAGATTCCCGAATAATTGTTCCACAAAAGCTTAGGCACATGATTTTAGGTTTGTTGCATGAATCTCATTTGGGAATTCTAAAAACAAAGAAGCGAGCAAAAGACTTGGTTTACTGGCCAGGCATTAATACCGATATAGAAAACCTAGTTAGCAGTTGTGAAATGTGTCAAAGATTTCGATCTGCGAATACAAATGATCCGTTGCTACCCCATGACATTCCTATGCTAGCTTATCAGAAGCTTGGCTGCGATATTTTTGATTTCGGAAATGACACTTATGTACTAGTTGTAGATTACTTTTCTAAGTGGATAGAGGTTAGAAAAATGAGAAATAAAACTTCAAAAGAAGTGATAAAAGCATGGTTAGAAATATTTTCTTGTTTCGGTATTCCTAAAACGGTAATCGCAGATAACGTTCCATTCAATTCATTTGAATGCAAAGAATTTGCGAAAAGATTTAATTTTGAAATAACTACTTCTTCCCCACTATATCCTAAGTCAAATGGAATGGCAGAACGAGCTATACAAATTGTGAAAAGCATATTAAAAAAATCTGATACATATGAACAATTTATGATTGGACTTTTGGAATACCGAAACACTCCAACAAAGGATTTAGAGTTCTCCCCGGCACAGTTATTACAAAACAGAAGATTAAGAACTAAATTACCTATTCACAATTCATTGTTGGAACCTCAATTGAATCAAAGAATTGATGTACAATTTCAAAAGAAACAGGCAAATCTCCAAAAGCATTACAGAACTGGAAATGCTCATAATGTTAAACACAGATCTTTTAACTTAGGCGATCAAGTTAGAGTAAGAGAACCAAATAACAGGCAATGGAATAAAGGCAAAATCGTTAATAAATGGTACACGCCTCGATCGTATCTGGTGGAAAATGATAACGGCACCGTGTTGCGTCGTAACATTTCATTTTTAAGAAATTAAAATATATAGAGTGAATACACAAATATTTGCTTTGAATCCTGAATCGAATTGAAATAAAGATTGAAAAGAGAACTTGTCATAATTTAATTATGTACTATTAATTTAATTTGTTATTAATTTAATTTTTTTTCCCAGTATCATGAATTAAAGAGGGAGATGTAGGATATTGTTATTGATACCATACTGTATAATTTTGATTGGTATAAAATATTATATTAAATTATTATGGAATATTGCAGTTATATTAACTATGTGTTTGTTATAATTATAAATTAATAAACATGAAGCGATTGCTTTTGAGAATATAGTAGTATTTGAATGTAACTTGTATTTTGTAAATAGAAAAGGCAACTCTCTCTTGTTTTGGCTTTTGGTGTGATAGGACATGTAAAGCAGAAATAAAAATTATCTTTGAATTTAAAATTAAATTCTTTTATTTTATAAATTATTAAATAACCAATATACAACAGAGGTTGCGTAAACTACTTGCATAAACTTGTGTTTTGTATAGTAAAGCTTCTGTATGCATGTTAGGAAGAAATTCCTCGGAGTTATTAAAATTATGCCGTTAAATTCGTCGGCATTTATTATTGTAAATTCGCCTCGTGCATCCGCACTACGAATGACACAGAAAACTAAATTTTAGGGTATTTCGTTTGTAGTTGCTTATATTGAACTTTATCAATGTCATCTCTGCTTCGAAATTCTATCAATAGCCTAGACATGAATGAGAAATTTGTTTCCATAGCATACAATTTTGTCTCTAAGGACAACATTAACCTTTTTTATTATATAGGTTATATACGCTTTTAACCCGACAGGGATCATTTCTAAGAGACAATTAATTTCTGTTAACCTCACTATTTGTGATTTTCGAAGGTTATTAACCTCTTTTGTTGAGGCCTTACATGTTCTAAGGGGTGTTTTTTCATTGGAGACCAAAATTGTATTTAGTTGCCACTTATACGCTCTGTCATAAAAGATTCCTCCAACTTTGGACCAACTTCTTCTATGTCTGTCTTCTACGAAAACACTCTTTGAGTAAGAATGTGAGTAAGAATGTGGGTAAGTTGTTTATTTTCACACTGGAAAGGGTTGGTATAAGTTTTAAATGCAACTTTGAGCTTCAACACTTTGCGATTCTGATATTTTTGGGCAGTATTTAAAAGCCCGGGAAGTTTTGTTTGTTCAATAGTTTTCATCCCAACCCAAATTTTTGTCTCATTTGAAATTCTGTTCAACTCGGAATTTACAAGGAAGAAACGATTTCTGGCATTAGCATTGTGTGTAAAACCTACCAGTCCTTCTTGCGCTTCTAATTTTAGGTTTCGTGGTGCTCTAATGCTTCATTTGCAACTAGGGAAAGAGTTCAACATAACAATTGACAACTCATTTTCCCTCCTTGAAACTTTCCGGATATCTGGATCTATTAATTGTAAAACATCCATCTCAGCAAGATACAGTGAAATGATCAGTGCATTTTGTCTATTAATAGAATTAATAAATATCAACCGTACACAAAATACGTAGAATTGAATACTAAATACTTTTAGTGATGTATCATTTTGTTGTAAATACTGCACTTTGAGAGATAAACATTTAAAACCAGTATCATGTTGGCAGAGCGGCCAAATTGTTGTTTGAATATATAAGATCAATCGTATATATAAGATTATTGAGTATATAAGATTAACTAGTGGCTACTGTCCACCAACCAATTACTGATTCTAAACGAAGAGATTGATACCACTTGCGTGTTTTTATCATTAGAAATCTTGCGACTATATACTTGCAAGCTAACTACAACGTTTCAAACAATTTTCTTAAAAAACGTGAACTCTTGACAATGAACAAGAAGATTTTTCAAAACGTTTGGTAATGATTAATGAATAAAAATAAAAATGGCTACAAACAATAACTATTTTTTAAGTAATATTAACATTTTTTTCGTATGACCTTATTTCCCCTGCGTGGTACAAATGGTAATTAAGTCTTTGAGATCGAAGTTATTTGATCTAATTGGCCCATGATTGAAATTTTATTTTACAATAATCAATTTTCAAAGCCTACTAAATCAAATGTTAATCACACCGTTCTACAAAAAGCAATCGGTGTGTAATTTTGATTATTTTTTGTATGACATAGTCTCTCGTGTAGCCCGTGTGTGGTGCAACTAGTAACTAAGTCTTACAGATCAAAATTATTTAATCAAGAGATGGTCCAAATTGAAATTTAATTTCTAACAATAAACTTTACCAAAGCCAACTAATCCAAATTTTAATCAAAACCGTACTAGAAATGATAATCATCACACAATATTATCATTTTTTTCATATGACAAAATTTCCCGTGTAACTCGTGTGCTGTTCGAATAGTAATTAAATCTTTTAGATCGAAATAATATAATCTAATTAACTCAAATTGCAATTTTATTTCCAACAATAAACATTATCACAGTTAACAAATTCAATTTTAATCAAAATCGTGCTACAATCGTACATGACATATTTTACCATGTAGTGCGTATATGTTGCGAATAGAAATTAAAAAAAAACATGCTACGTGTATCACCCGTACCACACCCGTGAAGTTGTCCGTGCCACACCCGTGTGACTACCCGTGCCACACCCGTGTGACTACCCGTGCTACACCCGTGTGACACCCGTGTAACACCCGTGTAACACCCGTGTAACACCCGTGTAACACCCGTGTAACACCCGTGTAACACCCGTGTGGTGCGGTTAGTGTCGCTCTAAATTTAATAGATTCAGGTTTAGTCAATTAATTTCTCTGGTGATCACTGTTTTGTTATACTCTAGACATTATAGTATTGAATAACAAACTTGTATCGGTGAGAAGAAGATGACTAGTCTTCACTTGTGTCTATTGACACATGATCAACAATTAATTCAGTAAATTATTTGTGATATATATATATATATATATATATATATATATATATATATATATATATATATATATATATATATACACTCAGTTCTGTTTTTGCACGAATTTATTATACACGAATTTGAAATAACACGAGTTGGAGAAAAATAATAATTTTCTTTATGCACGAAATTTTTTGAAATAACACGAATCGACTAAACCTTTAAATTTAAATTTTTCGCCCGTTTATCCGAATTTTCAAGAAAAGAAATTTCTTTTGTAGAAATTTCTTTTATATATTTTTAAAAGCCGCTTCAAATTACAATACAAATGCCAAAAAAAAAATTAAATTAAAATATTTAAATTTAAAAGTTCTAAAATGTAACAAGATATTTATATAATAATAAAATAATAAACGCCTTATGCTTGTTAAATTGAGTTTTATTTCACTAAATACGTATTTCAAAAGCTATATGCTTTCATCGACAGTAGTATCTAAAAACGTTTTTAGATACTACTGTCGATGAAACGATAGCTTTCGAAATACGTATTTAGTGAAATAAAACTCAATTTAACAAGAATAAGGTGTGTATTATTTTATTATTTTTTAGAATTAAAATGTAGAGTAGAAATACAGTAAGTATTTACATTTTTACTCTCTATTCATTATTGTACGATCCGGGATACGAATCAGAAAAGGGAGGATGTTTTATAAATTTTTATCTAAAAATAGCACGGTTTCCACTAATTATTTTTCTGCGTTTTGAGGGGATGGAAATGGGGAAGGGTGAAAAATCTTTTTTGACTTAAACTGGCTATCAATTGAATGACTTGCACTTGCTTTAAGAAACATAGCAATTTTTACATAATTGTGAAGTGCACAGTTTTTGAGTTATTGTCGTTTATTATATTTGAGTTGATAATTTATAAATTATAATTTTATTTGAACAGTGCGTGTTTCAATATAGTGTGTGTTTCAATATAAACCATTTACAGGCTGGTATAATTTAATATTTCTTTTTTTTTGTTTAATTTTGTTTTTTTGGCGTTCATGTTCCATGTAGGGGCGTTGCCAAGCTAATCAGCTTTTCATATTCACCACGGTTATCCGCCATAGCGACATAATTACCATGGCAGCCGATTTTTTAAGGTCGTTTATTACATCCATCTCCCATTGCAGTCGCGGTCTCCCTTGTGGTTGCCCACTCCCTGTGGTACTAACGCACATTTTTTTAATCATTCCGGTCAGACTGTGGCCGATTTCAATCAGACTGAATTGGCTCGTAGATCATGGTCAAACCAAGCAATCCTATTGGACCAGATACAATCTATTGTATCATGACCGACAAGAAGGACGCTGATCTCAAAGTTATATCGGGTTCTGTACTCTACTCTTCATCGTCTGTGAACCAAAGTAAGAAGTGAACTAAGTGAACCAAAAATGTAGCGTAAAATGTGATTTTTGCAAGGATTCAGGTTTGTGACAAATGCATCACAACCGGTCTAATCAATGTCTTGTATAACTTGAGCTTGGGGTTAGTTGATACATACGGTGATCCAAGGTGAGGTTTAATTGAGTAGAAAGTTCGACTATCTGTAATGATTCGAGCTTTTATTTCTGTAAGTATGCTGTTGTTTGAGTCAAGCATTGGTCCCAAATATTTAAAAGATTCAACTCCCATCATTGCCGCACATCAAATCCTTCCTTGAAACATTCATATATTTGGTTTTATCGTAGTTATTTTTCAGATCAATTTTTCTAGCACCATTCTTAAGTGACTTGAAAGTTTTACTCATAACATTTTCCCTTTGGCCGAGTATGACATCAGCTGTGCTCGTCGCCCGACTTGTTCCTGCCCAAGTATCTAAAATATTTTTAAGGTCTACTTTTAGCTTCCCATCTTCGTTTTGAATAGCAGTCGATCTAGTTCTTTAAGGTTTTAACCTGTTGAAAAAATAACGTGCTTGATGTTCCTTATTAAAGCTTTCAATCTCCTCACACTTCTTCATCCACCATTCTCTCTACGTTCATCTACATAGCTTTGTAACGGCTTGTCTTGCAAGTTTATAGTTCTCCTTCGTGGACCTGATTCCTCCAATGTCTGGCAATATGGTTTTAAAATCTCTCTTCTGTTTCAGCATTCTTTAGTGATTAGATGTGACAACGATTCCGTTCTTTGAATTTTGGAATGCCTGGATTTGGAAAGTGGAACCTTATCTTAGCACATACAAGGAAGTGGGTGGTCACTTCCAATGTATGCAGATCTAAACGATCGCGCCACCAGATTTTCCTAAAAGAAACGTGCTGTTACTAGCACGTGATCAATTTGATTTCGAGTTTTTCCATTCGGTAAGACCCAAGTCTGCTTATGAATCGATTGATGCGAAAAGAAAGCACTGGCAATTCTCAATTTATTTGATAAAGTCAACTCAGTCATTCTCTCACCATTATTATTCGATTCAAATATCTCTTCCAACCTTCCCATTAAAGTCATCAAGAACCATAATGAAGTCTCGTGTTGGTATTTGTTTCATAACCTCTTCCATTGGTATGTAGAAAGCATTCTCCTCGTCGACGGTCTAAACTGCAGTAGGTGCATGCACGGCAATAAGCGAAATATTGTTGTATGTACCGTGTACCCGTAGGTAGCAGATCCTCTCATTGACCAGAATGAATTTCATCACCGCTCTATGTGTGCGTGCACCAACAAGAAACCCAGTACCAAATTCTCTTCGAGAAGGATCACCACTACAGTATAGATAGTGAATATCTAAATCTTATTTTCCGATTATTGGCTGTCTAATTTCTTGCAGAGCAATGATATCCACCCCATACCTCTCAGCCTCTGTTTCTAGACATATTAGAGAGCATCAAGTGCGTCCAGGCTGCGCTCGGTAGTCTGTCCTTTTTCACGTCCATGTAAAATTCTGTTTTTTGTCCGGGTTTGTTATTCTTTTTCTGGTTTCGAAATAAGTTTCTAAGTTTTTTTCTGGGTTAGGGTGTTAACCTCAGACCCAACATAAATTTTGTGAATATGTCTGTTCTAATGGTAAGGTCATCAGAATAACCTTTTTACATGTTTATGTAGCGTGCCACTTGATTCAAGAGAGACGCCCGCTTCCAGCCGCCCCTAACATGGAGAAGAGACGCTTGGCTCGCATTCGTTTTAAGGCGCCATTTTGCTGTGATGTAGCGTCATTGACTAAGCAGTCTCTACTCTGCTTGTCTGCGATATACCAACCTAATTCTGTCAGCATTACCCAGGCAGCACGGCAAAGACATCGGATTTTGCTACTCTTAATCTTTAGTTACCATAAACCGCTATGAATAAGATTTAATATGTAACATTTTTCAATGGATAATATGTTACACTTTTGGTATCTGATCGATCAATTTTCCATTGTCATTGCTACTTGTTAGTGAAATTCTACATCCATGCCGTGCTACTTGTGTAACGTTGACAGAATTAGGTTAGTTTAGTTGAGAAGAGCAAAGTAGGAACTGCGTAAGAACAAAGTAAGAATGATTCTACACCATGGCGAGACATTGCCGCTGTAAAACAAATGCAACTCAAGCGTCTGTTCTCACATACTACAATCGGAAAACGACCACCGAAATCGCAACGAATGGTTTGATGACTATTGCCGCTAAAGCGTTGAACATAAGCGAGAAAAATGGTTAACAAGGAATACCCGAAGCTGATTATCTTCTACGGAAAAGAAACGCGAACATATAAAGGTTGTATCGAAAACATCAACCAACATGCGGCTAATGGAAATTCGAAAGAGTGTTTTGCCAATGCGCAAAATATGACAAAAAATTACCACCCAAGAATCACAGTCGTTAAAAATGGAAACTACGAACTTTCAACAAATGAACGTAATGTGCTGGTAGTATAGCGCTCCCACTTTTAAAGCCTACTGAATAGAAAGAATGAAATTGATCCTGTTCGAGCAATTTCACCGTAAAGTTGTGGTGTTCATCCCAACCGTTCAACCGCAGATCAATGTTTTGCTCTAAGGATGATTCTAGAAAAATGTCGGGAGTACAACATCAGCATCCACCAGCTCTAAGTTGATTAAGCAAGCATATGAGAGCATCATCCGCGACAACAACAGTTTCTGGTCCTTTCGATATAACACGATCAAACAGGTGTTCGACAAGGTGATGCACTTGCGCCGGTACTATTTAGTTTGCTGCTTGAGAACGCGAAAAGAAAAAGCCGAATCGAGACACAAAACTGCATTTTTAACAGATCTAGTTAAATTCTTGGTTACGCAGATGATATTGTGCTTCTCGGACGTAGAACAAGCGATATCAAGGATAGTCTCTCTCAGCTTGAAAGAAATGCTAAACGACTTGGATTATGCATCAACACCGGCAAAACTAAACTTCTAACAACATCTAGGAACATAACTCCCGGAAATCTGGATACTGGCGACTATAAAGTGGAACTCGTTGAAAACTTCTAATACCTCGGGTCTGTAAAAACATCGTCAAATGACATGCAGGCATATATCAAAGCCCTCGTCACTACAGCGTTTTCTACGCATACTTAAAATTTCTGCGATCAACATTTCTTTCGCGGTCGCACTTTACAAAGCATTAATTCGACCTGTGCCTACCTTCAAAAGTGAAAGCTGAATCGCACCGACTGTAGAATTTTATCAACATTCGAGAGGAAGGGCATGCGAAGAATTTATGGTTCATGCAAAGTTGCTGAGAATCAGTAAAGAATCCGAATGGGTCACGAAATCATACAGCTCCTTGGTAGCTGCGATGTAATTGGATTCATTAAATTCAACCGGATTAGATGGTTTGATCTTGTAGAAAAGGCTCCACTAGATAGAATGATAAAAAAACCATCTCAATAATAACCGGCTGGTGTTTGTTGGAGAGGTAGACCCAGACAACGTTGACGTGATGACATCATACAAAACCTTCGTGATACAGGATGTCCAAACTGTGGTCCACTAGTCATAGAACGAAATGAATGGAAGCTGATTGCACAGGTGGCAAAATCGTTTAACCATTAAGAGGAAATATACATTTTGTATGTCCTTATGATTTGGCAATAGAAAGACTATAGACATACAACACAACTTTGTCAATTATTTTTGATACTCTGTTCTTTTACGTTCACGGAACCCTCGGCGAGCGAATTTTATTCGCACTTGACCAACTTTTTTGAATTTTGTTTACGTTTTGGGCCTCAATACTAAAACTGGATCAGCAGCCAAATTCTGTAATTGGAAAGCGGTGCAGTTTTAAAAACTTACAATAATTCTGCATATTCAAATTTTTGATTAGCCACTTTCGATAAAATTATTGAATTTCTACTTTTATTTAACAAATTTTCTAAGGTTATAACTAATTTATGGCAACAGCTAGACATCACTTGAATAATATATATAAGCGTACTATATTTTCAGAACTGATGGTGGTGTGAGTCAGTGCAACAGTCAAATATTTTTTTGTACTGATTTCTTGAGAGTGGAACCAATCCTCCATTTTTCCATATATACAATGTATATTTTTACACGAATTTTTTTTACACGTCTTTCTCTGGAATTAGGTGTATATATATATATATATTTTTGTGACATAACATGCCAGTGTCATGCTTGTGATATAACATGTTCTTTTGACTTGCTGCAGCGCATTCTATTAACTGATATAAAAAACTATTATTATGGAAACGAATCATGAATAAAATTTAAGCTTAATAAAAACTACAACAAAATGTAAAATTTTGTTTTTTTTTATCCATTATTTTTAATATAAGGTCGCTTTTTCGCTTTTAATATAAGGTCGCTTGCCATTAAAATCACACAAGTGTGTATGATATACATGATTATAATGATATACACAGTATTACCAAAATTCCTACGCTTAAAAATGGGTCAACCAGATCATGATGATTTCAGTGCAATTGTTAAAGCTTTTATAGAATGGAGAAAAATTTGATTTTTTTTTTTCAGTTTTATGAAGTCTTTTGCTTTAAAACTTTTAGAAATACGTACTGAGTGCTTCAACAAACTTGTCTTTTAAATTTGGGATCAATCACATAATGGGAAGTTACTGAAAAATGGATCACAAAATTCAACCCAACACAGCTGTCAAAAGTCAAATTAAATAAAAGTGTGAAAACATCTTAACATCTTAAACATCTTAATCCACATTATCCGGCTCGAAGGACCAAATGTTGATTTTAGCATTTATCGTCAATCATCAAAAAAATTTGTGTATGGTTCATAGTTGTCAGTGTTAATTACTTTTGTATAGACTATTTTGAGCTGGCAATATAAATATATGCATTTGTGAGTCTGTGCGCAATATTAAACATATTCAACAAAAGGATCGATTTCTCAAAGGATCTAACCATATTTTTAACATTCTAAAATTTATAGTACATATTTTACAATATTTTACAAACTAAGTTAGTTCGATTAAAAAAATTTCAGTTTGAAAGAGAACTTGAATGAGATGAATCCAAAGAGAAAGATTAAACTACTTCTGCTGTTTAAAACTACTAAGTCGTAAAGAAATTATTATAGGCTTAACTGAACTCATACTTAAAAAAAAGATTACAACCATACAAATTTCTTTATTGATTAAAAATGTCTGTTAATTGCTTAAAACTAGAACAATTCCATGCCAACCATAGATTTCAAAACAATCTATAGAAAAAATTTTATCCATAATTTTCTCACTCCATTTATCCTGTCATAAACAATACACATTAAACAACCAACTCAACTATAAACTAATAATTTATTTTTCTATTAAATTTCAAAAACTTGAAATAAAAAATGCTGAAAATTTTATAAAATATTTCACATAAAAAAAATAGAAAATTAATCGGAAAAACTTAAAAGTTTTCTCTTTCCATAATAGTATGTAATATAATTTTTCATGTATCATGTTAAAGGTAAACGAAAAAAAATTTTAAATTTTAAATATTTTTGTATTGGTGGTTATGATAAGCATTTCAAACAAATTTAATTGATTAAGTGTTTTTAGTTTTAAATAACAGGCCGTACCGTAAGGGTTATTCAAAATATTTTTACGTTTATTATAGTAGTTATCGATAAAATTGGATTATAAAATACAAGTGGAAAATTCTCGGAAAATTACGTTAAAAGGATATTCGATTTTAAATATGGTTTTTCCATTGTAATTATGAACAAAGCATATTAATGTAAAATATATTACCGAAGATACACAAAATTGCATTATAAATTTTGACAAATTTTAGTTTTTACACTTAGTATCATTAATTTGATTAAGGCTAATCTTTGTAAGGAACAGAAGTTTTAATTGCAGTTAAAATAATCTGAAATTCAAACAAGCTTAATCAAATTCTACGGTCAATCGAAAAAGAATGAACGTGGCTGTTTTTGCAGAGTGTTGTTCCATGGGTAGTAGAGAGCGGGAAATGAGGATAACTATTAGGATAACCTCTAAATAACCAATAAAGAATTTCCAACTAAACACCTCTCCACTCTCCTTCTCCTGAAACATTTTCACTTTCAGCATGACATCAAGTTAACTCTCTTGCCCCAACGATGGTTTCTTTTCTTGCAAGGGTAGGTAGGTGATATGATTACGGACCTTCAGTGGGCACTATTACCTCTTTGGCATACCCTTTCCGAACCTATGGCGTCCTAAACCTAACCTGATTTATCTAGAAAAATACCTCTCATCAGCACTACCTCCTCTACAATGATGGCCTAATGTTGTTTTCTCGACTCAATAGCGACCATAATGTCGTCCGAGATTGTTTATAGTTTAACAATCTTTGGTGATTTATCTAAGAACAACCATGGATTTAGCCTTTTCCTAGCTTATCGGTGACTTCAACGCGATGAACGGATGCCTTTGTGAAGGATCAACTGTTAGAAACATTTTTAATAATTACTCGTGAGTCTTAAAAACATGAAAACCTTACTTGTTGTAATTGATTTTAAACTAAGAATTCCATTCTACGCATTAACACACTTATTCATTTTCTTCCTAATTCTTTAACATTTTCTCGTTAAGCACTTCTTCCACAACTTTAGATGGTTTTATCGATGTGGATGCTTCAAAGTCTTGACTTATTATTTATTTAGCCCTACAACTTGTACTTCTAGACCACTATGTAGGCTTTTAAACAATTATTCTCTCACATTTGTTTTGCCCTCAATTTACCTTGCGGATTTGCCACTCTTCGATTATTAGTCTGGGAGCCCGCCGACATAAACAGCAACTCATAAATACTCTTCTATAATTTTTTGTGTGGCTTAATTACGCCTAGTCTACCACTTTTTTTTCTCTATCATAATTTTCTTAGCCGCGGCTTTTTCTCTCCAGTAATTTTTAAACTTGTCAATATCGTATTAAGCTAAAAATTTATAGAAACTCTATTTTTAAAAATTTTAATATCAAGAGAAATTCATGAATCGCGAGAAAAAAAACTTGTCCGACAAAAAGTTCGGTACGTTAAGGGTGTCTACCGAGAGAAACATGTAATAATAACAATTTCGAAAAATTTATGGATAACCACCTGATTTTTATGAAAAATGCTTCAAAAAGGTATGTAAAATCACGTCCCCACATCGTCCGACATGACAGATTCACCAATTTGCCAGTCCGACAAGCGGGCATTGACATTTTCACGGCTACCTAAAATTTATTCATAACAGTCGGACAAAAAGAAATTAACATATTATAGAGCAGAATTTACCCTGTAGTACAAGTGGCGGACAAATATGTCGTGCCAAATCAATAGTCCGACAAAAAAACATCGATCGACAACATCATTTCAATACTTTATTTTTTCCAAGTTCATAAATAATTTTAGTTTCATTAATTACAATAATAAATGAATGGTAAGGAATGTGAATAGTTAATAACATGCATTAAACTAATAATAGGAACTTTTATTAACAATATGTAATAATATGTAATACAATGATTCATTAATAATTAACATGAACAAAATTTGTATATATACATAGATATTTTTTTATTGAGCATGACAAATAGGGTTGCCACGTGTCCTACTTTCGGTAGGACAGTCCTACTTTGGAGCAAGAATGTCCTACGTCCAACTTTACTATAAAAATGTCCTACTTTAGGCAAAGTGTAATACAATATCTTACACCGAAAAAAATAGATTTTTTTTCCAACCTATTTCTCTCAAAAAACGCGTTAGCAAAATAAGTAATCGTGATTGCACCTTTACTTATATTAAATTTGTAACCGATTATTTTATTTTATGTCGAAAGGTTAGCAACAATTAAGCAAACAATTTACATCGCTAATGACATATGTGAATATCTATGCTTTTTATTGCACGATTTATTCAGGTGGTAAACCACCACCATTGTTTAAATAATTTTGAATTAAACCCACCGTTAATCCTCTGTTTTTTTTAAAATAACTTTTGTTACAAATTAGCTGTTCTTAGTATTATTAATAAAATAAAATGACTGAACTGAATTTTGTTATAAAGCAAAACATTTGGCTACAGAAAGCTAACGATTTTGAAGGAAAATGTAAATATACTAAACAGAACTATTTATGGTTTACAACATAATAGACTAAGAGCCCGCGACGGCCAGACCTTCGTTACTTTATAAAAGCTGAAAGTTTCTCTGCGCATACCCCTACTCAGGTAGGAAGGATTAGCGACATATATAGTTTGGATCATAGTTACTTTGGCAGGGAGCAGGTGCCATAGGAGCCTCCAAAGTTTCGTGAAAGTAAAAAAGCTAATTTTTTTATATATTCTTCAGGATGGTATTAGAAGTCACGTCACCCATTGCCAGACACTTACTATACACACAACTTTGCCAGATTTCCTTACTGCAAATGGCGGTCAGCTTTCCGGTGTACGCAGCAGTTTTTATAAATTTTTAAATTAAATATTTACGTCTGATTGCCGCTGACACCGCTGTTTTTTTGGCTCAAAAAATCATAAATTGCACAGAGAAACTGAACGTAAGTTTTTTTTCGGATGTCTTTTCAAGAATATTTTAAATTTTTAATTTTTCTATCAAATTTTGATACTTCCGAGTTCCGTCGAATAAAACATAGAGTGAATGATAACTTTAAAATTGTTTATTTCGCGAAAATTGTCGGTGAGATCTAAATTTTTTGATTCCAATAGATGCAGGAACGTTTATTCTGTAATATATTTTACAATCCGACGTAAATCTTTGATTTCATAAATGTTATATAGTTATATACATCCTTAGTAGCAATTATAAAATATAAAAAAAAAAGACAGAATCAAAACAGAATTTCATCAAAAAAATTGAAGCTTCATAAAATCTATAATTTCCATGCGTCGGACTGGAAAATCGGAGAATATATCGTGTCCGACAATTTAACAATTGGATTCTACATACTTTTTTCTAGTAATCCTGTAAAAAACAGCTGGTTATGTGGAAGTATGCTGTATTTACGCTCACAAACGCAAATACTGTAAACCATCGCGGATTTTCAATTGAAAAATAACAATTTGTTCGATTTTTATGAAAATGGTAATATTTTACTGTCGGACAACTTGTTCAACTCGTTGTAAGCTTCATTTAACAGCAAAAAATCGAAAGCGGAAATTGTTATGAATAAATTTTAGGTCGCCGTGAAAATGTCAATGTCCGCTTGTCGGACTGGAAAATTGGTAAATCTGTCTTGTCGGACGATGTAAGGACGTGATTTTATATACCTTTTTGAAGCATTTTTCATAAAAATCAGGTGGTTATCCATAAGTTTTTCGAAATTGTTATTATTACATGTTTCACTCGGTAGACGCCCTTAGCGTACCGAATTTTTCGTCGGACAAGTTTTTTCTCTCGCGATTCATGAATTTCTCTTGGTATTAAGTTTTTCAAAAATAGAGTATCTAAAAATTTTTAGCTTAATACGATATTGACAAGTTTAAAAATTACTGGAGAGAAAAAGCCGCGGCTAAGAAAATTATGATAGAGAAAAAAAAGTGGTAGACTAGGCGTAATTAAGCCACACAAAAAATTATAGAAGAGTATTTATGAGTTGCTGTTTATGTCGGCGGGCTCCCAGACTATATGATTATAGTGTGCTACAATCGTTTATTAATTGAAGTTATTAGTTTTACAAAAAAATCGCTTTTATCTTTGTTTGGTTAATTTTTTTTTCTTAGTTACTCAAGCCCGAGTCCTTTAATACTACTTACTACTTAAACGTGGACTCAACGTAGAACTCAGTATTTAAATCTTGTGACTCTATATTTTGAGGTCTGGTAAATATGCTCATTTAACACTTATTTCTTTTTTATATTCTTACGACGAATGTCGTTTGCGGGCTTTCTCTCTTTGTCCTGTCCTGTAAAGATCTTTAACGAATCATGTAGCCGGTCGTACTTCTTTTTCCTAATTCAAGTAACTTTTCAACAATATTTCGTGCACATGCGCATTAGAAAAACGATTAAGCCTTTCTTAACCATTGTTTCAGTAAAAATATTGAAGAATATAGCATTGTTTACTAGTTGTGTAGTCATTTTTATATCGTAAAGGAAAAATAGGCAAACTCAAATAAAACATTATTAACATATCGGTGATAAATTCAATTACATGTTATAATATTTCTTTTTTGAACAACCTGTCAAGGTCCAACGATCACCGATTACTGTAGTCAGTTTTGCTGCATCAAAGTATGAGCTAAACCATTGCCGGCATTCCTTTGAGTTTCAGTTCTTTTCATCACTCAACATTACTGGTATAAATATCCAACAATTGCCGCCATTTCTTTTTATTTATCAGCATTCAACATTGAATGTTCATCACCTCTAATAGTGCCAGCATTCTTTTTTTCTTCATTACATAAAGCATATAAATTGTTCAACTATGGCCTTTGCATTTTACGCAACAAACAGCATCGATTTAATTATTCTACATTAATTGTTCAACAATCGCCTTTTCATTTTAGCGCAACAAGTTCTTTGCTTTATGGTCCAAATACATGTGCAGAATTCTGCATGCAGCGAAATTAGAACATGTGTTGTTATATGAGAGCAATTACATGTAAATTCTGCATGCAGAAAAATTCTGCAAGATATCTCTAATTCTAATTTCGCTGCACAGAGGCAGTGCTACCACAATAAAAAAAACAAAAACTACTTGAAAACTCAGATAAAAATGGATGGTTTTGACATTTTGTTTGAAAATGAATTATTTTTTTTATAACACAAATAAACATGAATGATATTTTTTTGAAAATGAAATTATTTTTGTAATGATTATTTGTTTATAGAGATATTCAAATTTTCTAAATAATCCAAATTTTAAAATAATTAAAGCTAATATTGTTAATAAATAAATTTTTGGGAAAGGATTATCGGAAACAGTGGTTGGGTGAGAAATTTGAACTTAAATTTTAATTTAGACATAAACGTTTTTACAGGCAACGATTCAATTATTTTCTTCTATCTTTTAATTAAAAAGACAGTTTTTTTTAAATTGCGACAACTTTCACTTATAACTATTTCATAATACGTAAGAACACGAACTGTCATTGTTACGAAAACTCTGCACGTCAAATATATAAAAATTCTGCACATCTATTTTAGATGCAGATATGCATGCAGCACTGCATGCAGACTTTCTGCACATGTATTTTGGGCATAACACATTTTACAATAATTGTTCAGTTATTGCTTTTTCAGTTCGATTTAATATATTTAACAATAATTGTTCAACTATCGCGATTGCATTTGGCGCAACATTAGCATCGATTTAATTATTCTACAATAATTGTTCAATTATCGCCTTTTAATTTAGCGCAACACTCTCAGTTGTCTAAGTTTAAGATTTGAAGGATGATAGGCTGGAAGGGAGAAGGTGGTGAGAAGCTGGATCTGGACTACCTATGGGGTGCGTGACGTATATGTAATTTTTTCTTATTTTTATATTTTTTTTTACAAATAAAGTATAGTATTGGTGTGGATGTGACGGTCTTGACTTCCTCGATGCTAGGGTCGTCAGAGTCTCGTCCATTAAATAATTTTTGGTCTGTCTATTCTTTTTCAAATGCATAACGATTAATTTGTGCTGGATTGGTGGACGTTTATTTATCCACGTGACTTTTGCTAGCTGAAATGTAAAATCTTAAGGCACGCAGTCCTCTCATTGCTTCCTGTTGGTATTCTTGCCCACAGGTTCAGTATCCATTACAAAATTAAGATTAAACAAAGTTAAAATTCTTATTTGCGTTGAAACAGCCGTGTTTAATTATTAATCAGATGAAAAGATAATTCATAAAAATTTTTGTTCTATGCACAAAATTAAAGTAATTTCCATTTCAATATGCAGTTGGCAGTTTATTATTTAAAGTAAATTTAAAGTAAAAATAATATCACACAATTTTACTGTGAATGGAACAACTACAGCCAAATATTTTGCTTCTGTTGTCAGGTTAATTTAATATACAAAGCATTCTCGGGGTTCGATTTGCCATATTCACTCTCGCACGAGGTTGAGATAACCTTATTTCGATTAAAAATGTATACATTTTTTCAAAGAAGAGACTGCGATTAACGCCTTTATCAGTTTAAAGGTCTGAAAGATTTTGTAACAGAGTCAAAAATCCTTTGAGCAATTTAACAGTTTAAACCATTCAAGTCAGTTGGTTGTGATAAGATAATCCCCTTTGAAGTTCAGAATACCTCAGTTGAGTTTGAATGAACTGGCTGTATCAGGTGATCTTGATAGTGTTAATCGAATGCATGCTTAGCTGCAGGAACATCAACATTGTACTGGTTGAGCCCACATACTCAAGAACTGTCAATAAAACTCCTTATCAAGGAGCTGTCCTGTCTTCTTTTTTGTATAAATTGGAAGTTAACAACTCAATTACAGAGCTAGAGAAAGAAGGTTTTTAAGAGAAAACCTATAAGATAAATGCCTGGCAATAAAACAAATTTACATGGGTTAAAAATAGGGGATTGTGTATCCATCGGGAGTGGGAGAGACTAAAAAAATTAACTTGGCTGGAGAAACTCAAAATCTTTTCACAAAAATATACATACATTTACTTTAATATATACAACAAGCCACCTTTGATTTAGTTTTCCTTATTAGAAAATTTGAAAATAAAATCTTCTTAACCTCTTTTTATTTTTTTATACGTCCATCAAAACCGTTAGTGCTAAATAAAAAAAATGGTTGGTTATAATAGAACAACACACAAACAATAAAGTTCCTTTTATGGACGAATATTATCGTCAATAAAATCAAAATAACCAATAAACTTACATTTGCTTCGTTTCATTGTCATTTTTAAGAGATCATAGAATGTTTAGATTGGATTAGTTTGATAAACAGTTCAATAAAAATGTAATCAGAAAGAAAACAATAAGAGTATTACAAAAAAAAAATACTTTTTCAAGAATACTCTTTCAAGAAAACGAATGGTGTTGAATTTTATTGTTGTTGAATATTGATACGTATACGTACAGTATAAATTTGGTTAAATTCGGCCTTTAATGAAATCTTATTTGTCGATAGAGAATGACAAAAGTTGTCGTTCTAAAGTTTTTGTCAAACCATTTTTATATTTAAATTAACAGTTGACGTATGACAACAAATCCCAAAGCAGACACAACCAAGCATTAAAATCGTCTAGTAATTTAAATAGTGAAACTAAAATATTTTAACGTTTAATGCAAATCGCTTCATAACAGTAAACTTTAGTTTACCTTAAAAAGACCTTAAAAAAATCGTAAAGAACCTAAAAAAATCCGAAGAAAATAGTAACTGGAAGTTATAAATCTTATATGCCTCGTTTAAACTAAATTGATTGCATTTAAAGTTATTGCCTGAAGTTATGAATGCTCAGTATTTTGTGGCCAGCAGTTGTTATGCGTTTTGT
>CAVNZG010001573.1:0-63967 GCA_963693315.1 Diogma glabrata
TTTTCGATCAAATCTGATTTTACCAATCGAAAATCACATTAGATTGTCTCTGCTATTGACATATGAATTATAAGTTAGATATTACATATCACTGACAAGTGACAATAGCAGAGAGATATAACTAGCCAAGGTGATATTTTAGGGGTGCTAGCTGTTGGAATATAATAATTTCTTTCTTTATTGTTTTTTGAATTTAAAATAACGTAACGAATTTTTTTAATTATTTTAAAGAAAAGCTTTCAGTATTGTTACTGTATCAAAATTTATATTGTTGTAAGAAAATTATGATGGCAAAATTGTCTTTCTTGTAAAAATAAAGTGTAACGCGTTGGGTTAATTAAAATCAAAGAATTAAGAGAATAGAGGAAGTGAAATTGATGCTAAAAATTGAAGCAATTTTTGCACTCCAATAAATTGTTACTAACACACTTGCGTTTTAGTAGATGTGCCGTAAATATTTCTATTATTGGATTGAATTCCAAATTTAAGCGTATTTTTGCCTCCAAAATTAATATAAAAAAACGAGACGCCATTACATAGAAAAACAACATAAAAAAATTTGACAATACAACATAAAAAAATTTGACAATTTAAAATGGAAGCATTCTATTATTGTTTACATTGATTTTAGATTATATATTTTTCTCGAAAATATTTAAAAAACTTAAAACTTATTAATCGAAAAGTAAATTGTAATGTCAATATTAGTTATCTATGATAAGAAATTCCATCCTGCATATGTTTTCGGTAATTTTTACACGTCATTACCACACGACTTCATATTTAATGTTTATTCAAAATTTTTACTTAAATATATTAATTTTTCTTTAAAATTATTTTTAAATTATAATAAAATCACTAGCATTTTTTATATTTATTATAAATTTGTCAAAATATCACCACGATAAATAATAAAAACAATTTTATTAAAACCAAATTATAACCAAACCAAACAATGTATTTTTTGACAACTTAAAATGGACAAATACGAGAGAAGAGAGAAAAATGGCTTCAAATATTTTTGTGTATATAAATATATACAGTAGTTTCATTTCCTTAGTCTCTTAATTCTTTGATTAAAATAAACAAAACGCAATGTTTGTAATTGTTTTTATTATATTAAAAATGTAAAACCGAAATAAACCAAAAAGGAAGAAACCGGCTTATATTTTTAACAGGTTATGGGCCCAGATACGTTTAATTAAAGACTGTATAATTAAAAAAGTGAAAGTGTAAAAATTGCGTCATATGAGAGTCTAGAAAACTTTAAAGAAAAACTAAAAGACAGTGATGGATTTCAAATGTGGAAATTCCAAGTAAATATATTTTTAAATCAGGTGGGTTGTATGCAGTGGTAAGCGACATACGGGTTTATTCGGGTTGCATGCTCTCAGACGCTTGCATGCTCTCATGCGTGAGCATAAAAAGGTAACCAACAACATCACGTTACCCTTGCACGAATATTACGGTGACCACACTCGTTGTCGATTGAAGTCAAGAAAGCCTCCACATAAAACTGCCAGCAACCTTCTGGCAACTAATTTTAACATCTTGGATGCCTGGGACACCTCCTGGCATCATTACAACACAACTGGCCTTTCTATTACTAACCCGACTTCTACCCAACCTGGATTCGATCTGTCACGTCATACCTGACTAAACCGAATAAGAACGAATCATGGACGTTGTGCTGATTCTTTCTACAAGTGGGGTATTTCAGAGTCCTCTGAGTGTAACTGCGGCGCTCCACAACAAACCATAAAACACATTGCAACTGTGTGTCCAATTCGACGGTACAATGGCGACATCTCAGACATCCATTTGGCAACTCCCGATGTAGTAGCATGGATAGACTCGCTCGATGTAAACATCTAATGTTCAAACGTACTGCCCAATGTTCAAATATTTTACTTTTTACTTTTTTACTAAAAGACGTGCAATCAAATCGATTGTAAGTTCATTTAATATGTATCCATGTTTTGTTATAGGTACATTTCATAGAAGAGTCTACATATTTTAAGTTTAATTTTTAATGTGTCACAAAAAAAAACCATACGCTAAATAAAAAACTATTTTATTTATTTAATTATTTTACAATAATTTGGAAAAAATAATAAATATTATGTCAAAAGGTAGTTTGTTCCACATATTTTTATTTCAAAATTTATTCAAATTTATAATTTTAATTTAGAATAAACATTTTATTTTAATATTTTGCTTGCGGCTAATAAAAAATAGTATATGATACACGGACGTAAGCTATTTTGGACTTAATGTGGAGGCAAATCTCGGCTAGCGCCTCGATTTGCAAACTCCACATATGTTCAAAATATTTAGCTTTACGTCCTAGCATCATAATGTACTATTCTGGCGTCTTTTATTTATGCCCACTGGTCTACTATTTTGTCTACTATTCTTTCTTTATGAGTACATCTGTAGCCCTATTCCTGTACATCGTGAAATAGAAATTGAGAAATAAATTACAGCAATTTTTTCATAACTAGTATTCCGTGCCGCGGGAAATAACAATTTCGTATTAGAAAATTTCCTTTATTTCATTTATTGCACTTTTTTCTCAATTCCCAATTCCCAGGGAAATGCAGGAATAGACGTACGTACTGGTTTTATTTTTATTTTATATTACTTATTTGAACGAATCAGCTACTTTTTTTTCGTTACTCCAAACATTTATTGCTCAGTGTTAATTTCAATTTGAAGAGAGAAGTTGTGTTCCTGCGTCTTTAAATTTTACAAATAGATTTAGATTTTACATAGTTTACAAGGTAAGAAATCTTTTTATTTAAAATCAATTATTTAATGTAAAATAATTTAAAATTGTTAAAAATAATCATTAATCTATTTTTAAAAAATCATTAATTAAAAAAATTAAAATTAAGGAAACATTAAAATGAAGTATACCGGGTTTTTTTTTTAACCCGAAACTTTCAAATATCTCGAAAAATAAGCACTCTACGGAAAAAATGTCCATATTCAAAATTTAATCATTCCGCGGGGGAAACACATTAGTGCAGAAAAATAGTCCCCCACCCCCCCTCTTTGTAGGCGGGCGGGGGAAACTTTGAATCTAAAATAGGAACCCCAATTTTTTATTGCAGATACGGATTCTACGGCTAAAAGTACGTACGATTTGACTAAAAATTTTGTTCGATTCATGATAGATGGCGCTGTAATCGACGAAATTCAATTTTTTCGATTTCTTTCACTAAGAACATATGCCTACGGTTTTGTAATACATTTGGAATAAAAAATATCACGTTTTCATTGTAAAAAGTTTATTAATGTAAATGGCTGGTAAATAAAGAAGTTTTAGCTTAAAATAAGTGTTCAAAATGATGGCCTTCGACTCCAATGCACTTTTTAATCTGCTCTTCAAATGACTGTACACAACTGAGAAGTGTGTCTGCTTGAATTTCGGCACAACCATTTTTGATTCGCCCAATCATATTCTCACGTGTTGTTGGTTCTTGTTTGTAAACTTTCTCTTTGAGATAGCCTCACAAGAAGAAATCTGACGAAGTAAGTTCTGGTGATCTGGCAGGCCAATTTACATCTATCATGAATCGAACAAATTTTTTAGTCAAATCGTACGTACTTTTAGCCGTAGAATCCGTATCTGCAATAAAAAATTGGGGCTCCTATTTTAGGTTCAAAGTTCCCCCCGCCCACCTACAAAGAGTGGGGTGGGGGACTATTTTTTGCACTAATGTGTTTCCCCCGCGGAATGATTAAATTTTGAATATGGACATTTTTCCCGTAGAGTGCTTATTTTTCGAGATATTTGAAAGTTTCGGGTTAAAAAAATCACCCGGTATATTATTGTAATGAATTATTGATAAAACTAATTAATTGGTTTATTGGGTTAAACTATTAAGGGCTGGTTGTACAATTGCAGTTCAGCCGAGGTTTAAGCTGAAATTATGCTAAACCTGATATTTTGTTCAGTTACGCGTTGAACAATTGCGGTTTAGTCGCGAGTATGAGCTTAAGCCAGGGTTCAAGTTGAGCGCCCAATTTTGTTGGTTCAAGTGCGGTTCAAGAAACTAACCTAGCTTGTAACCTAACCTAAGCTCCTATCGGGTTTTACTAAGCTTTAGCTAAACTGCTATTGTACAACCGGCCCTAAGTCTTATAAAATAATCCTTGAGAATGATTCTTTAACGACCAGGTCTAAAAACACATATGCTGAATAATGTATAGGAAAAGTGGTTTACGTCGATAATGTGGCACCCTTTGTCGATAGGGTGGCACCCTTGAGTTACAATGTCTCTATTCCAAAATTATTTCTAAAATATTAGCTTTACTTTACTACCTAATATATGTTTTACATTTCAAACAAATTAATTGCAAACACCTAAGGAAACTAATAAACAATCAAATCACCGTGTTTGTAAATGATCTCAAAATAATTTTTTTTCCTTTATCTTGAAACTCAAGGAATAAATTGGATCGTTTTTCAATGGACACAAAAATAATTACTGTTGAATAAAATGGCAGTTATGCAATTACTGCAGTTTTTCAAATTATTATAGGTAGATACATACTCATATTGTTTGTTTTCAGTTTTATATATTTATTATATTTGAATTAAATGAAAGTTTATCATTTAAAATTACATTTTGTTGGGTTTTAAATCCCTTGTAAATTTTAAACTGATCAAGTGATTCTTTTAGAGATCCTTGGCTACATAAATGTAAAGCCTTCAATTTTTTTTTTAAAAGTGGTGTAGCTATTGTTACTAACTATGTAAATGGTTTGCAAAAATAGACTTTAAATTTTGTTTATTTTTCTTCTTAGGAAGGTATTTCTTATATCAGTCTTTAAAACATTTTCCGGTTTTCCCGATGTAAAATTTTCCACAAAAATCACATTTAATTTTGTAAATTATTGGGCATGATTCTAATTGGATATTTAATTTTGGTATCAATTTCAATATCTTTTAGGATTTTATACTTATATTTTTTTAAACAGTATTATAAGGATTAGGTATATGATTTGTATATTCCATTTTATCAAATATTATTTAATATAAGTTGTTACAAGGAAATTTAAATAAATTAATTTTCTTGGCGGTGTATTTAGTCGTTAACACAGTGTACTTATTATGAACTAGACATATATGTATTCTAGAAATATATTTAGAATTAATGCTTTGCTTTTACCTACTATAATTAAAAATATTTTTTTAGATTTCATTTAGGAAATATCCCGAAAAATAAACATGCCACGAGGAGTTCATGCTTCTTAAAGAAAAAGTGGGTTCCAGCCGAGAAAGACCAAACAGGCTAAAATAGATGCAGTTCAGAGCATATCCGTTCCATCTATAAATATGTTACATAACACGATGATATCCAATGTTCATCAAAATAAACTGATTCTCACGTTGATGCAATGATTGTTTCAAAGAATATTGGCTCATCTTCGGAAAGCAACAGCGACAATACAGAATTAATAAGGATAACCTATGATGAAGACGAATTAGAAAGAAATACTGGAAATGACAGTGATAATGCTGCTAATGCTTCTACTATCGAAGACAGTATTTGCATGGGTGAATCACTTCAGGACTTAAGAGATGTATCACATTGGAATATACTCGTCTCTGATAATGTTCGCATTGAAATCATAAAAAAAGGAAGTGAACATTTTCAAAATAGAGAAGGGTCGTTTGTTACTGTATCTAGACACGGGTTAGACATAAAAGGTGATGTTCGCCATCTTTCTAAATAATGGTATTATAAAGTGATGCCATATGGTGAAAAAAGTCTGTGGTCATGGATGGTTTATTGTCCTTTAAATAATAACCTGTACTGCTTCTGCTGTCGTATATTATAGCTGTCACCAATAGTAATAATACAAAATCTACGACTGGATTTCAAAAGTGGTGGAAACTAAATCCCAAAGTAACCGACCATGAAACTTCAAATGAACATCTGGAGAATTTTTAAAAATAGCAAACTTTGGAAATGAGGTTAAAATTTCATAAAACGATAGGAGACGCAGCCTTGCAATTAATATTAATGAAAAACGGAAGTGGAAACATCTTCTATCCAGATTATTGGATATAATTTTGTTTTTATCTAAACAAAACCTAGCATTTCGTTGACATGATGAAGGACAAAGTTCTTCAAATAAGGGAAATTTTTTAGAACTAGTCAATCTATTGTCAAAGTATGATGTAGTGTTAAAAGAACACATTTTGAATTTGGAGCATGGTAAAGTTTAAGCTTGTCAACGAAATTAAATCGGTTAAATATTTTGGAATTATGTTTGATAGCACACCTGACATATCACATATTGATCAAATATCAGAAGTGATTCGTTATGTGAAAATTGATGGTAGAAAAGTGGAAATCAAGGAAGTATTCCTTGGATTTTTTCCTTTACATGGAAAAAGCCGCTGATTTAAGCGATGAAATTCTTACACTGAAAAAAAATTGTAGTAATGACAACCTCATCTCGAAGTTGGCAGTTTATTATTCATGCAAAGAAAAGACATTTACAAACAATTTCACCGTGATTGGGACAACTACCCACTACTTAACATTGTCTTGACAACAGAATGGGGTTTATTTAAAATATAAAGTGTTATATCCAATATAACAGTAGTTGAATAAAGTTAATAACTATTTCCATGAAAACATATTTCTTTGGCCTTATATCATGAATTTTTCATTTTAAAATTTAAGTATTTGAGATAAATTGAACTATATTTTATTTACACATAAATATTTCATGTGATTGTCGGCTTATAATTGTACAGTTGTTGAATCAATCTCGTAGTTCGATTTGCCATATCTGCCCGCAAGGTGAGGTTGAGACAACTGCACTTCGATTGGAAATAGGACATGTTTTTTCAGTGTAAAAATCTTGAAAATGACGGTATAGATGTTATGAATTGTCGTTCCCAAGGTTATGATAATGCAGCTGTTATGAGTAGTATACATGGAGGAGTTCAAATTATTATTAAAGCAAAAAATAACAAATCAATTTTTGTCGGCTGCATAGATCATTCAATTAATATATGTGGCCAACACTCATTTGCACAAAATGTAGCCTGTAGCTTGTAACCTTATCCATGCAGCATGCGATTTTACGTTTCTTTGCTATCTTTTATTTTGGAATGACATTCTAAGGGAAATAATATCTGTGCTCGGATTGGATTGCAAAGCAAGGGCTTAAATATTGATCAATTAGTTACAAAAATAGAGTCAATTCGTAACGAAGTCACTTGTCGCTGCGAAAAAATCGGAGGACTATGACATTCCAATGAAAATTTTCCAAAATATTCTTGAAATCGAGTGAATAAAACCAAGAATATTCTAATTTTTGAGATTAATGTACTTGATATTTTCATGTTTCTATTTGTGCAACATATTTATGAAAATAATGAATGAATTTATCATTTTTTTACTATTTAAGTTATTTAAATTAAGTTTTAGTAATATTTTACAAATAAATTTTTGTCGGCTATTGATTTCACATTAATTGTCAACTCAAAGAATTTTTCTGCAATTCACTGAAAGGTTTATTAAGCGAAAGCCAAAAAATATTTCGATCTGGAATTATATGATCGCTTAAATAAACCAAAATTTTAAAACAAACACAACTAATTAAAGGAAATCTAAGATTTTGGTGCGATAACATATTTTTGCAAATAAATAAATTAACTTAAATACAGTTTATGACAATTTATGATTCACAGAAGATTGTTTGTTTTTTTTTAAATTAAGGAAACGGGACAATACTTTATAGAGAATGGTTCTCCAATTATTTACACTACGGTTGGCGCATTTTTATAATTCCTAGTTACCGGTTTACTAAACATTAACAAAGATTTTTAAATTTGTATTCAAACCTGAAGAAATCATATCCCGTTCTTCAGACATTTTGAGATTATTTTCAACTTTGACATTTATAATTTACAGCATTTTCTACAATTTTCTAGTAAATACTAAAAGAAATTAGAATATTCTTATTCACTCGAAATAAGGAATGTGCTAATGCTTACTAGTTTATACTTTTAGTTTATTCTAGTTTTTATTCACTCTACCCAACAACTTCTTTCTGTATTGAACGCTACAGCATCACTGGTTGCCAGTGGCGTAGCTAGCTTGGGTGGATATTGTACCCGCGGCGGATATTGTGGTGTCACCTCAAAAATAAAAACTGTGGGTCATTGTTGCCCGCAAGTATTTTTTAATTAATTTTAATTTGCTGAAACTCCTCTCACACGAAGCCACTAATACGCAAATAGTCATAAATAACTTTAGTGCGACCGTAAGATTCGGAAGAAATTCTGAAAAATCCCATTCTACGATGAATGAATTCAAAAAGTCTAGGTACACCCATTTATAAACTGTAACATTGGCCGCTTTTAAATGCCTCCTCAAGCTTTGTAGCTCTATGTGGAGTTCTGTTGCCGATACCTCATCATAAAAACCGGTAAATTTTGATACAGATAATTTCAACTCTTTACTGTTCGCCAAAAGCTAAGTGTTTGTCTGCACAACCTCGAACAATGAAGCTAAATCTTGAACTAACTTCAGTCTAGTTCGGAGTTCAACACTGAATCGGTCAAGACATTCCAACATGTCCTTTTTAAGTTGAGCTCTCAGTGTCAGTGCAACATCAGGGGCAAACTCACCAGCCATTCGTTTTTTACGTTTTTACGACAAATTCGGCTTTCCATTGGAATGTCATAGTCCTCCGATTTTTTCGCAGCAAGATCTATTGCCTCTTCTACAATGTGACTTCGTTATGAATTGACTCTATTTTTGTAACTAATTAATCAATATTCAAGCCCTTGCTTTGCAATCCAATCCGAGCACAGATATTATTTCTCTTAGAATATCATTCCAAAACAAAAGATAGCAAAGAAACGTAAAATCACATGCTGCATTGATAAGGTTCTGTGCAGCGCTTCTAGTGTCTACATTTTCTTGTTGATCACTTAACTTCTCAATTGCAGCCACAATCCCATCAAAATTTTCTGCCAATACTTTTACTGCAGCATAATGAGCACTCCAATGCGTTGTTAAGAGTCTTTTAACAATTGCTTTGTTGTGTTTAACAAGCACTTCTCAGCGGCTAGTCGAAGCAGAAAATCATGTAAAAATGGCTTCCACTGCTCCGAAAAACGTTACATAAGCTACATTTTGTGCAAATGAGTGTTGGCCACATAAATTAATTGAATGCTCTATGCAGCCCACAAAAATTGCTTTGTTATTTTTTGCCTTAATAATAGCTTGCACTTCTCCATGTATACTACTCATAACAACTTCATTATCATAACCTTGGGAACGACAATTCATAACATCTATACCGTCATTTTCAAGATTTTTACACTGAAAAAAACATGTCCTATTTCCAATCGAAATGCAATTGTCTCAACCTCACCTTGCGGGCAGATCGAACTACGAGATTGATTCAACAACTGTACAATTATAAGCCGGTATAGTTGAGACAATCACATGAAATATTTATGTGTAAATAAAATATAGTTCAATTAATCTCAAATACTTAAATTTTAAAATGAAAAATCTATTAATTGCAATGCTGAGTGTCCTATCGTTTTATGAAATTTTAACCTCATTTCCAAAGTTTTCCACTTTTCTAAATTCTCCAGATGTTCATTTGAAGTTTCACTGTCGGTTACTTTGGGATTTAGTTTCCACCACTTCTGAAATCCAGTTGTAGATTTTGTATTATTACTATTGGTGACAGCTAACATACGACAGCAGAAGCAGTACAGGTTATTATTTAAAGGACAATAAACCATCCATGACCACAGACTTTTTTCACCATATGGCATCACTTTATGATACCATTATTTAGAAAGATGGCGAACAACACCTTTTATGTCTAACCCGTGTCTAGATACAGTAACAAATGACCCTTCTCTATTTTGAAAATGTTCACTTCCTTTTTTTATGATTTCAATGCGAACATTATCAGAGACGAGTATATTCCAATGTGATACATCTCTTAAGTCCTGAAGTGATTCACCCATGCAAATACTGTCTTCGATGGTAGAAGCATTAGCAGCATTATCACTGTCATTTTTAGTATTTCTTTCTAATTTGTCTTCATCATAGGTTATCATTATTAATTCTGTATTGTCGCTGTTACTTTTCGAAGATGAGCCAATATTCTCTGAAACATTCGTTGCATCAACGTGAGAATCAGTTTATTTTGATGAATCTTGGATATCATCGGGTTTTATAACATATTTATAGATTTGGTCTTGCTCTGCTGGAACCCATTTTTCTTTAAGAAGTATGAACTCCTCGTGGCATATTTATTTTTTGGGATATTTGCTAAACAAAATCTAAAAAAATATTTTTAATTATAGTATAGGTATCAGCAAAGCATTAATTCTAAACATATTTGTAGGATACATATACATATGTCTAGTTCATAATAAGTGCACTGCGTTAACGACTACATACACCGCCAAGAAATTTAATTTATTTAAATTTCCTTGTAACAACTTTTATTAAATAATATTTGATAAAATGGAATATACAAATCATGTGCCCAATATTATAAGGAACTATTTAAAAAAATATAAGTATAAAATCCTAAAAGATATTTTATATAAAGAATTGAAACCAAAATTAAATATCCATTTAGAATCATGCTCAATAATTTACAAAATTAAATGTGACTTTTGTGAAAAATTTTACATCGGAAAACCGGAAAATGTTTTAAAGACTGATTTAAGGAATACCTTCCTAAGAAGAAAAATAAACAAAATTTAAAGTCTATTTTTGCAAACCATTTACATAGTTAGTAACAATAGCAACACCACTTTTAAAAAAAAATTTGAAGGCTTTACATTTATGTAGCCAAGGATCTCTAAAATAATCACTTGATGAGTTTGAAATTTACAAGGGATTTAAAACCCAACAAAATGTAATTTTAAATGATAAACTTTCATTTAATTCAAATATATAAAACTGAAAACAAACAGTATGAGTATGTATCTACCTATAAAAATTTGTAAAACTGCAGTAATTGCCCAACTGCCATTTTATTCCACAGCAATTATTTTTGTGTCCATTGAAAAACGATCTATTCCAATTTATTCCTTGAGTTTCAAGATAAAGGAAAAAAAATTATTTTGAGATCATTTACAAACACGGTGATTTGATTGTTTATTAGTTTCCTTAGGTGTTTGCAATTAATTTGTTTGAAATGTAAAACATATATTGGGTAGTAAACTTAAGGTAATATTTTAGAAATAATTTTGGAATAGAGACATTGTAACTCAAGGGTGTCACCCTATCGAACAAAGGGTGCCACATTAAAGGAAATTATTATTCAGGTATTTCAGATAAAGGAAATACCATAGTAATTTTATCAAAAAATCTTTATTCTGAAAAAATTTTTGATTTTATTTTATGTATTACTACGCTCTGACCCCACGAGTAAATTTAAGATTAATGTGTCTAAATTTCTCTCGTCATGTATACAACTAATCCCACCACAAACTGCTTTTCGTTTCAAATTAAAAATTCAATTGACCTTATTGACAAAATAAAAAATATTGTTGTTCCTTCATCTTCAAAACTAATTTCCTTTGATGTAACCAGCTTATTTACATCTATTCCTATTAACGTTTTAAATACTGTTGTATTCAAAATTATTAATGATTCCGTTCAATCTGATGACATTTGAAATGAGCTCTCCATGATGTACAAAACTTGTGTAGAGCAAAATTGCTTTTTGTTTTGATAATAAATATTATAAATTCACACACGGACTACCAATGGGATCTCCTTTGTCCCCACTTTTGGCAGAAATTTTTATGAACTTTTTTGAGATCGAAATTTTAAATTTATCAATTCCACTGTCTAGTCATGTTTTATTTTGGTATCGTTATGTTGATGATATTCTTTGTCTTTGGACTGGAACTGATTTGGAATTAGAGTCGTTTCTTCAAATAATTAATAATAAACATATTTCTATTAAATTTACAATCGAAAAAGAAGTCGAAAATTGCATAAATTTTCTTGATATAAGTATAAGTCATTCATTTTCTAAATTCTCTTTAAATATTTATCGTAAGCCAACATGTACAGATTCTATTATACACGCTACTTCTAATCATTCGTCAAATATAAAACATTCAGCCATTCATGCATTGGTTGATAGACTTATAAAAGTCCCTCTTTCCGCAGCTAATTTTCAAAAGGAATTAAATGTTACTTCGAACATAACTTTTAATAATGGATATAATCCTACATTAGTTCACAAAAGTTTACGTAAGAAATTAAAAAAGATTTCTTATAATTTAATTTATCCAAACTCCGTCCTTGAAACAAAATTATGGCGTAAAATACTTTACACAGGTAATTTAAGCCAAAAATTAGGAAACAAAATTTCAAAACATACAAATTTAAGTTGTGCTTATTATAATAATCATAACCTTCAAAATCTTCTTGTAAATAATAAACAAAAATTAAGTAAGTTTTCAAAATCTGGAGTCTATCAACTATCTTGTTCTGATTGTGATGCAATCTATGTTGGACAGACAGGTCGTCAGTTTCATGTTCGATGTGCTGAACATTTTCGTAGTTTAAGATTAGGACAAACATCTTCCACCTTTTCTAATCATTTAATTGAGGAAAATCATACTATAGTAATTTTATAAATAACAACAATATTCAAATTTTACAATATGAAACGAAAGGTCTTAAACTTGATCTTTTGGAAGCTTTTGAAATACGTAATGCAATGCACTTTAACAAAATTTACTAAATTCTCAAACCGACGTTATTTGTTCTCCTTTGACAAATCGAGATCTATTTTTCGATCATAATTTTTAGAAACTATTAAATCATCAAATTTATGCTATTTCCTTTATCACCAATTTAATAAGAAAAATTACCTACCTTTTAATTAAGTGTTTTAACAATTTGTTAATATAAATTATTTAATCTAGTTATTCATTTTTCATTTTAGTTTTGATTCAAATCAAAATTTTTCTTCATAAACTTTTTGAATCGCTCTTGATAATGGCGTAAGCCGAAATGCATTGAGCAAAAATTTTTAGAAAATAAAAAATAAAAAACAAAACATATTTGCGGAATAAAAACAAGTGTTATTAATTTTTAATTTATATTAGACTTTTGATCTGTCAAAAATAAATTTGTTCTATTTGAGCATATAAATTAAATATATTAAAATTATTTAATTTATCTTTTATCTATCTTCTATCTATCTATCTTCTATCTATATCTTCTATCTATCTATCTATCTATATAAATAAAAATGTAAATGTTCGTTTGTTCAAAATAGGTAATCTCCGAAAGCACTTGATCGAATCTTTTGAAATTTGGACACAACGTTGCATTCGAATACAGGAAGGTTTTTACATAGTTTTTTTTTTTTTTTAAATTTTCTTTTTTTTTCGTTATACATATGTATGTGTTTTATAACGTAGGCTGTCAACAATTACAAGTGTCTCACCTGCTTTATTCTCAAATCACTCAACTTTATGGTCGATTTTAACTTCATGCTCAATTTAATCGATTAGTTTCGTATAGTGATAGGCCCAAAGATTATTTTATCTAATTTGTAAACCAATAAGGTTGCAACGTGTTCTCCTTTCGGTAGGACTGTCCTCGGTAGGAGTAAAAATGTCCTCAGTTCTCATCTATCTTCTATCTATCTATCTATCTATCTATCTATCTATCTATATAAATAAAAATGTAAATGTTCGTTTGTTCAAAATAGGTAATCTCCAAAAATACTGAACCGATTCCTTTGAAATTTGGACACAATGTTGCATTTGAATATAGGCGGGTTTTTATATACTTTTTTCCATTATTATTTTTTTAAGCTGTACATAACATAGACTGTCATCAAGTACAAGTGTCTCACCTGCTGTATTCTCAATTTACTAAATTTTATGTTCGAGTTTCACTTCATGCTGAATTTAATCGATTAGTTTTGTATAATTATCAGTCCATCGATTGTTTTATCTAATATATCAACCGATAAGGTTGCCAGGTGTCCTCCTTTCGGCAGGGCTGTTTTCCTTTGAGCAAAAATGTTCTCCGTTATCATTTACTATAAAAATGTCCTCCTTTAAGCAAACTGTAATACAGTATTTTACACTGATCAAAATAGATTTTTATGCTACATATTTCTCCTAATAAACATGTATTAGCACAAAATGTAATCGTAATTGCACCTTTACAAATATTAAACGAGGAGAGCGAGTCGAAAGACACCCTGGCATATCCAAAAAAACTAAATAGGCAGATTTTACACCGCGTCTCCCAATCAAGATGAATGCTTATTTCTTCGCATGTTCTTTCTTCGCAAAATGCCCGGGCCTACGTCTGATCAAAGTTGAGTCAAGTGAGTTGTAAACGGCGTTACACATAACACTTTCCATGCACTGCGTGAAGCTTTGAATTAATTGGGAACAACCGTCACTGGGATGTATGCATGGGATGCATGCAAAACGTCACATCCAAATCAACTTCGTGCTTTGTTTGCAATCATATTGACCTTCATCTCTAACAGAGTTATGGGAAAAATATAAATCACACATGACTGAAGATATTTTACGTCCTATATCCAAGGAAAATTCCAAAAAAAAACATAGATTTCACAACAGAAATTTACCACGAAGTGTTGATAATGATTGAAGATTTGTGCTTAGATATCGCGAACAAAGTTCTCAATCAATTAAGAATGCCATCGATCGAGAATCGATTTGCTGCTGCATCTTCGTTCGATGTAAAATTGTGTCGTGAACAAAATTACAACACGGGTGATCTTTTGTCGTATGTGAATTCAAATATTCCAAAGCTTACGTTTGAACAAAAAGTCATTTACGATAAACTAAAATGTTATTCAAAATGCAAATTGCTAATAACGGGTTTGGAGGAATAATTTTCTTGGATGCGCCAGAAGGAACTAGCCGTAAAAAGTTCATAATCAGACTAATTGTAGTTATTAGTAGCAACTCGATCACAAAATGACATAGCTTTAGCTTTTGCGTCGTCCAACATGGCTGCGATATTGCTACCAGGTGGAAGAACTGCTAATTCCACTTGCAATTTATTGAAACTGCCTCATGCAACATTTCCAAAGGATCCATAATGGGAAAATATTGCAGAAATGTAAACTTATTATTTAGGATAAATTAAAACTCATAATCGATCATTGCAAGATTTGCCTGGAAATATCAAACCATTTGGGAATGCATTAATCTTGCTTGCAGGAGATTTCAGACAAACATTACCTGTAGTTCCTCGATCAACACCAGAAGATGAAATAGATGCTTGCCTGAAATACTATACTTTGTGGCGACACTTAAAAAGTTTAAAATTAACTATAAATATACGTGTCCTGCTTCAAAACGATAAATCAGCTGAGATATTCTCACATCGATTGCTAACGGAAAGGTACCGGTTAATCTAACCCCAGGACAAATTTTACTGTCTCATAACTTCTGCAATTTGTTGTAGTCAAAAGAGGACTTGGTTGAAAAAGTATTTCAAAATATTCAAACTAATCATAAGAATCACGATTGGCTGAGTGAACGAGCCATTCTTGCGGCCAAAAACAAAGACGTCAATGAATTTAACAGTATAATGAAGTTTCATATCCAAAGCGAGGCAGTCACATACAAGTCCGTAGACACTGTCATGGAAGCAGATGAAGCGATTAGCTATCCAACAGAATTTTTGAATTCCCTAGATCTGACAGGGATGCCGCACATGTACTGCTATTAAAAATCAGCGTGCCATATATCAAGTTGCAAAATATCAATCAGCCAAAAAATTGCAATGACACGCGATTTTCAGTATAAAAAAATAAAGAGCAACGTAGCAAAAGCGACAATCTTGACTGGACCTTTCGAAAGTGAAGATGTTCTCATTCCTTGCATACCTATGATGCCAACGGATATGCCATTTCTATTTAAAAGATTGCAATGCCCAATTCGATTGGTATTTCCAATTACCATCAACAAAGCTCAGGGCCAAACATTAGAAGTGCGTGGTTTAGAACAAGATACTGATTGTTTCTCACATGGACAATTATCTGAGCAAGTTGCGTGTTCTAGAGTCAGCAAACCAGATAATCTCTACATCTGCACAAACAATGGAACAACCAAAAAGATTGTATACCCTCAAGCATTATGAAATTAAACATATTAAAAACGTCTGTGTTCTGTTTTCTTTATTTCTTATATTTAACTAAACTGAGCCACTGCAACGCGTGGCCGGGTCCAGCTAGTACATAATAAAACTCAATTGCGAAACACAAAAACAAGAAATTTTATTTACGAATCTCTTAATTATAAACATTTTGACAGATAAATAGATCACAACATACCATTTGACATAACAACATTCTATAATTCATGTCTAGGAGGTTAGTTGGAAATTGTTACAAAATGTCAACTTTTGACAGTTTAACATTGAATTTAGGAACGACATCATGACGTCATTTTGTTACACAATGTTAAAATTATTGAATTAAAGAACGACGAAAGTTAACAATTGTTAACAATAGTCAACATTGTCGAGAAAAAGAACGCGACACTGATGTTTGGGTTGTTGATTACGGTGCAACCAGTCATATGTCAAATAATAGTATTCTGTTAAATGACACTAAAAGAACAAATATAGACTTTGGAGTAGCTAAAAGGTCGGAGAGTATGAAGGCAGAAATTATTGGTTATGTGTAGTGATGCACCGGGTCCTAAAAAATCACAAAGCTGGGTGACGGGTACCCGGCTTTTTTTTCATAATGCCCGGTCAGGTACTCGGCCCGGGTAGTTGATTGAATTTAATTCTGATTTACAAGCAAACCGATAGCAATTTAGTTACTTTAAAGTATGAAAAGTGGAAAACAATCAGAATATGTATTGTTTTACAATAAAATTTATAGAATAAATATTTATGAATTGAATTTAAATGAATTTCGAAAATTTCAATATGTCGAGACAAGAGACAAATTTCATATTTTAATTGAAAAACTTTAAGCTGGGTTTTAACTAGAATGACCACTTCGTTGGGTTTGACGCGGAGTATCCGAGTTATAGGCGTAGTAATTTCCGTGTTTGACAACAAACTCTCCGGATGAGACAAAATTTAATACTTATTGCCATGCGATAAATCTTCAAAATTTACAAATCTTATAGATAAATTAAAATCTTATGTCATAGACCATAGACCAGAATCCTATCCATGTTTTTACTGTCTTACGGATTCATAGTTTTGTTACAGTTTATCAATTTCATGTTCTTATGCATTTCTCCTAAACTTTAATCACGTTTAACAGCGACTAATGACAGAAATGTATTGATCAATTCAACAATGAAGACCTACAACGAATAATAAATAAATAGAGGGTGGTTTTGTTGAGTTACAATCCAACCAAAACCAAATTATGTCGTTTATAACGAATGTATTAACATTCTAAAACATGACGCAACATCCTAAAACTTTCCTATTAAGATAAACCATGAGGCATGAAACAAGGACTATACTGACGACTATACTATAAATACAACTTTTATGATGTGTCCTCAAGAAAAATTCAAACTATCCTTCTATTATGTGCGCAGTACGATTGCTAAGCAAGAACTTCAGAAATGTTCCATCCATTTGCTTTAAAAACTATCCCGTTCGTTTCAAAACGATTATCCTAATATAGATTGAAAAATTTTTAAAAATCCATTGGCTCTCTCAAAAAGTGGCCTTTCTCGCAGAGTTCTCTAAATAGCAGCAGGGCGGGAATACAGTTCATAAATGTTTCGGGAGAAATGTTCTGCAAAGGAGGTTATGCTAGTTTTAACATGCGTACTATAGAATGTGAATGTTATTATCTTCCAATAACAAAACCAAAATTCTTATTGTGAATGGTTGCCGGTTCCGGGTAAAAACCGGGTATTTCAAAATTGGGCCGGGTAAGCCGGGTAATTGCCGGGTACTCGGTGCATCACTAGTTGTGTGAATACAAATCCTTGTATATTAAAAAATGTGTTATATGTACCAGAACTAAATAATCAAAATCAAAAATGAAGAAAAGATTCTTGAGGGATCAGTTGAAAATGGTTTGTATGTAATCAAAATGCAAAGTCACAGAAATGAAAATGCATTAACAGTAAATGATAATATGAAAGCGTACGAATGGCACAGAAAATTAGGACATATGGGGACAGATAATATGAAAAAATTATTAAAGTTATCTGATGGATTGAATCTAAATACAAACGAAATCGATCAGATAGATAAATTTTGTGAAATATGCCTTCGTACAAATCAAATGAGAAAACCATTTCAAGAAGAACGAACAAGAGCAACGAGAACGTTGGAGCTTGTTCACACAAACATCTGCGGTCCTATTGAGCCAAACACTTGGGACTGGAAGAATAAGTTGAGGAATGTGAGGCAAAATGGTGTTTAAGAATCTCAAAAATTAGATGCGACAATGGAGGCGAATATCAAAGTAAAATTCTTAGCGGGTGGTGTATAAATAAAGGAATTGTTTTAGATTACACAATTTCATACACTCCGCAATTAAATGGTAAAGTAGAACGTATGAATCGGACATTGATGGAAAAAGCAAGATTCAAGTTGATAGTTGAAAAGCTGATTCAAGTTTATCTAAAACGACGTGGGGTGAAGCAGTACGAACAGTGGCATACTTAACAAACAGAAGTCCAACATCGACCTTGGATACAACGCCAATCGAAAAATAAGGCACAAAACCAAATCTATCAAGATTCCAAATTTTAGGGTGTAAAGTGTTTGCAAAAGAACTTGGATACTTGCGTACTTGATGATCGAAGTAAAAAGTATGTTTTTGTAGGCTATGCAACAAATGGCTATAGATTATGGGATTCAAATAAGCGTAAAATTAAAATTTCTAGAGATGAGTTTCCAAAACATACAGCAGATGTCTTAAAACAAATTGTAGATATTTATCGAGAAAATGAAGATGAGGAATTACAACAAACTCTTGAGGAAGAAAACATTGACGAAAGCCAACAAGTCAGTAATAAGTCTGAAGGGAAGGATGATGAAGAACCAAGAGACGTAAACGAAGGAATACAAAATGAAACCGTTACGAAAAGTGGACGCACGAGAAAAATCCCAAAACGATTTGATGCATATGTTATGTTAACATATGAGGAAGCGGTAAATGGTCCTGATAAAACAAATTGGAAAAAGGCCATAGAAGACGAAAAGATGTCATTATATAAAAACAACACATGGAAATATATAGATTCTTCTGAAGAAGAGGGTAAAAACATATTAAGTACTAGATGGATTTTTAAGGTTAAAGATGATGGCAAATACAAGACTAGGCTGGTAATACGAGGTTGTGAACAAAGATACGGAACAGATTTCGCCAAAATCTTTAGCCCAGTTGTGGACAGCAGTGCTCTACAAATCATTTTTGCCTTAGCAGCAGTAAAAGAAGCGATATAATTAAATTCGATATTAAAACAGCGTTTTTGTATGGTGAATTAAATGAGGACATATACATGAGACTACCTGAAGGGTATGAAAACGAAAAATCTAAAGTATGTAAACTAAAAAAAGCACTATATGGCTTGAAACAAGCACCTATCAAATGGAACGAGTATTTCACAAGCTCCCTAGTCAATAAAGGATTAATACAAATTAAGACAGATCGATGTATTTTTACGACAGATGACAGACAAAAAAAAATCCTAAATATTTTTTAGGTATGGAAGTTGTAATAACGGATGAAGGAATCATATTAACACAGACAGAATATTCTAAGAAAATCATAAGTAGATTTTTTTTTTTTTATTTTATTTATTTTATATTATAAGATCTGATCACAGCAGTTGATAACTATATGTGATCTACAATTTAAACATTTAGCAAATATGTGGTAGCACAATATGAAAAGTTAAAATTACAATCGATAATATTAAACAAATTAAATTTATTTATAATATTTACAAGCTCATAGAACTATGTATCCGCGCAGTAGTTTTTTAAAGCAAGATACAGAGTTAGTTATTTTTATATGGTCTGGTAAGTTATTGAAGGCATTTAATATGAAGAACTCAAAAGTGACTGATACACCAACAGCGTTACCAAACAAGATAGAAGAAAATGAAAATACTAGTAATAACAATGAAATAAAATTTCCATATAGAAATGCAATAGGGAGTTTATTGTATGTAACAAAAACAAGACCAAATCTTTCTTTTGCAGTTCGATTTGGAAGCAGACATGTAGAAAACCCTAAAAATAATGACATAAACAATGTAAAACGAATGCTGAGATATTTAAATGGTACTCTGAATACAGGAATTGAGTATTCGAATAATGGCAAATCAGATGAGTTAGTAGCATATTGTGATTCAGACTACGCAAATGATACAGATCGAAAAAGTACAAGTGGTTATGTCATATTATATTGTGGTGGACCTGTTAGTTGATGCTCAAGAAAACAGCAAAAAGTAGCATTGTCTAGTACAGTGGCAGAATACATAGCTGCTGCAGATTGCTGTCGTGAACTATTTAAAGTTATTGATTGAAGAGTTGACAAATAAAATAATATCTGTAAGTCTATATGTAGATAACCAAAGCACGATCAAATTAATTAAGAACGGAGTGGTTAACCGCAGAGCAAACATATTGATGTATGGTATCACTTTATAAACGAGAAGGTAAATGAAGGGCTAATTAAAATATTCTACTGTCCAACTGAAGAGCAGGTAGCTGATATATTTACTAAGGCGTTGGGTAGAGTAAAATTTGAAAAACATAAATAGTAGTTTAATCAATGAGTGTATAATGAAATAGTTTATTCTCAAGCAAAAGTTTAAAATTTGAGCGAGGCACGAGCGAGAATTTAATTTTCGAGAGAATAAAATTCATTAAACACGAATCGATTACAATACTTTATTCTCTGACAAAGAATTGTGTATTATAAAAAATAAAAATATTTTATTCAATTAAAACAATAAATCTTTATTGTTTTAATTGATAAATCAAATTTCTTATTAAAAAAATCCTGATGATAAAAAACGCCCATCTTATGCAATCAACCAAGTTCAACTAAACGAAATAAGAGAATTTAAGTTAAAAATATGGAGGGGCTGAAATCTCACAGCTCTGAGATATCAAGACTTCGGTCTGGGTAAAGGATTTTTTTTTTTTCTTTATTAATGATTGCTTGCTTAACACCAGTGTTGCCAGATCGCGGGATTTTTTCCCGTTTGCGGGATATTTCATATAAAACGGGAAAAACTTGGAAAGTGCGGGATTTTTCACATTTAATAATAGAATCGTTTTAAATTAAAACTTATTTTGAAATGATTGCACCAACCAATTTTTTACCAGGCTTCAGAAAGTTGTCGATCACCCGATAATTTTACTTAAATGCATATGCCATCTATCGGCTTAAGTATTGTCAAATCCGCGATAGAATTTAAACCTTCTGCTGTTTAAATATTTCTTAGGGAGATAGGTACGTTTTGAAAACCCCAACGGACCACCATGCTATCTGAATTTCAGGAATATTTTGATGCTGCGAAACGGGAAATGAAATCACCTGGAACTACAAGTTGGCTCTCTATGCATCCATCTTTTTTAAACATGTTAAAAAAATTGGGATGTTTGGCATCACTATTTTATTTCTGAGCAGTAGCTCACGTATCGAAAAAGAGCTATTACAATTTTAAAATTTTTTGAAAATCATGAAATCAAGACATATTTACTTTATTAAAAAATGTCCTTCTCAATTTTAATAGATTTAATGCTCCATTTTATAGCAGTTCTTTCTTATTCCACAAGTTGTATGGAGAATCGAAACAATAGAAATATATTGTGTAAGTGTTTAATGCAATATTTTATTTTTCAAGGAAAACAAGCGAGCACTACAAATTTTCGAGAGAATAAAATTCATTAAAAACGAACCCAATACAACGTTTTATCCTTTTGAGAGAGTAACATTTATTAATTTAAATTGAATTATTTTAAAATTTGTTGATAAAACAGGTAAAACGAATAAGGAAAAACAATGAATTTTATTGTATTTTTTTGAATAATTAATTCCAAACAATTAAATAAATTTGAATCAATTTCGATATCTATTTAGTTATTTGCTATTTTGAAAATGAAGTCTATAAAAAGTATAATGAAAGCCCTACCTGATGAAAGACATCAAATTTTATACTAATGAGAAACCAAAAAACAATCATTTGGAAATTTAATTCAATTTAATCATAGTAGTCTTTGCCTTTTTTAATATTCGAGAGAGGGACATGCGCTTCAGTTTGAATTGACTGTTTTTTATATAATCAGTACCTACGTCTATTCCGGCATTTCTCTGGGAATTGTGAATTGAGAAAAAAGTGCAATAAATGAAATAACGAAATATTTTCTAATACGAATTTGTTATTTCCCGCGGCACGGACATATACTAGTTATGCAAAATTGCTACAATTTATTTCCCAATTCCTATTTCACGATGTACCGGAACAGGGCTACTGGTCGAAAATGTTTGCTTTTTGGTGGAAAATGTTTGAATTTTTACAACATGCAATCAAATTTTTATAAAAATACAGAGATAAACCTATATTTATAGTTGTCGGAAGGATAAATATTGTTATAATTGTGGTGGTTTTTGAAGTTTTTTCAATAAATAATTGAATTTATGTGTATATTTTTATTGAAAACATGATGGGAATTTCTGAGGTATTTTTTCCTTAAAAAAACGGGAAAAATCGGGAATTTTCGATAGGTCAACGGGAAATTCAATTTTGAAAATCTGGCATCACTGCTTAACACAATATAGCTAGCCACAAAGCATAAATATGCTATACGGTGGCATACAAAATTACAATTTCAAAATAAATAATATCTTAATCTTTTTTATAATATACATAATTAAATAATGATAACTAAAAATTATTAACAAACATTATTAGTAAAGAAAAAAGGACAGAACACTAGTACAAATACTATACATATTTAATTAGGTTTCATTGTATTCTTTTGTTTTTTTTTCTTTTTTTGATATAGTTTTGGTATAGATTTTGATATAGTTTTCGGCAAAAAACTTTCACGAGGACATGGTTTTTAGTTTTGGGCAGCGATGTATATCAAACATAACTCTTTGTTAAAGTACAGGTATTTTTTATCTCTGTTTAAAAATTTATTACAAAACTAACACGAAACATTGCAATACGTTGCCGGAAAATTATAATCAAAATTCCAAAAATATTGTTAAATTAAATAAAATCAAACTTTTTCAAAATTCCAAAAATATTCCAAAAATTAGAATGAAATCAAATATTTAAACTTTTTCTAAATTCCGAAAATATTCCAAAAATTCTTAAAAATTCAAACCTTTCCAAAATTCTAAATATATTGCAAAAATTATTACAAAATCAAAAATTAAAACTTTTTTCAAAATTCCAAAAATTATAATAAAATCAAAAATTTAAAATTTTTCAAAATTCTAAATATATTCCAAAAATTCTTACAAAATCAAAAAATGAAACTTTTTTCAAAATTCTAAATATATATATATAAAATTCAAAAATTCTATTTTTTTTACAAAATTCTAAAAATATTGCAAAAATTATAGCAAAATCAAAAATTGAAGCCTTTTTCAAAATTCCAAAAATATTCCAAAAATTAGAATGAAATCAAATATTTAAACTTTTTTTAAATTCCAATAATATTCCAAAAATTCTTAAAAATTCAAACTTTTCCAAAATTCTAAAAATATTGCAAAAACTATTACATAATCAAAAATTGAAAATTTTTTCAAAATTCCAAAAATTATAATAAAATCAAAAATTAAAAATTTTTCAAAATTCTAAAAATATTCAAAAAATTCTTACGAAATCAAAAATTAAAACTTTTTCCGAAATTCTAAAAATATTGTAAAAATTATTACAAAATCAAAAATAAAAACTTTTTCAAAATTCCAAAAATATTTCAAAAACTATAACAAATTAAAAATGTCCATGCCCAATTTCATTTTCAATTACATTTACGTCATAAAAACAGCTATATTTTTTTTTCCAAAAAATTGGCTAAAAAATAAATGAAATCATTCTTGACACACTTGACAACATTATTTTTTGACAAACTTATAATGTCATAATTCTCAATAATAATAATAAAATTTCATTTCAAACAAACAATTTTATTTTTTTCCAAAAAATTGGGTAAAAAAAAATAAAAATCTTTCTTTTGACACACTTGATAACATTTTTTTGACAAACTTATAATGCCATAATTCTCAATAATAATAATAATAATAAAAATCCAACAAACAATTAATTTTATTTTTTTTCCAAAAAATTAGGTAAAAAAATAAATAAAAATCTTTCTTTGCACACTTGACAACATTTTTTTGACAAACTTGTAATGCAATAATCTAGTTTTTGATCTCACATACCAATCCCGACCATCAAGATTTCTCCAAATTTAATGTTCCTACTCGTAATCACTTAAAATGAACGTTTTTTAAGCCAAAAATATGAAAATTTGCTATTTTTGACACACATAATGATTTTTTTGACACACTTCCGGTACAGTTATCGAACACAGCGTCCTTTCGGACCTGTCTCTTGAGTATACCTATTTTTAGAAAAAAAAATTTTGAAATCCCTCCAGCGGTTTTCCCTGCAGCATAGGTAATGACGACCGGCCGGCCGGCCTACAGACAGACATACATTTTTTTTTTTGCTTTTTTAGAATCAGGAGGTCCTAAAACGTCGAGAAATGTCAAAAAAAGTGGGGGTAAGAATTTCACTTTGAGCTCATGAATGTAATACTTAGGTCTTTCAGACCGAAGTAATTTGATTTTTGAACAAAACCTATCAAAGCTATTGTGATTATAATTTGAAAATAATTGTAATGAAATCAAAACAATTTACACCAATTGGAATCATACCAATTGGGTAATGATAATTTTTTTATAGGAAAATTTTCATTAGACGGTTAAGTTCATTAGGCTATAGGTTAGAAAACAATACAATAATACATACTTGTTTACAATCAAACACTACTTACAGTCATTTTTTAAAAAAAATTATTTTTTGACTTATATAAAATCCTTTTAAAAAACTTTTTCTGAACTATCTCGTTAAAACTCCTTTTCCTAAAACTAGATAAACAAATATATAAAAACATATTTTTATTAATAAGACCACTTATCTGAATTATGTTATCCATCTTTTTAATCTTATCAAAATTAATTTGCATAAAGCAAAATAAACCGTCAAAGCTTCAAAATAAACAAAACTTCAAAACATTAATGTCAAAACAAATAAATCTATAATTATACCATTTGCTGCAATCAGTTTTTTGAGGATATTTTTTCTGTAAACATAGAAACAAAATGTACTAGAGTTTTTATTAGGATATAATAATAAGTCTTACATTTGTGTTAAAGTATAATAAAAATTAATCTTTGTATGTAGTTGTTAAAAATTTAGTATATAAGTCAGATAATTTTGTATAAAATTCATTACAAATTGTGATTTAATAGTGAAATAACCAATAAAGGAAAATTAAAAGTTTTAAACAAAAAGTTTTATTAAATTAAATCTAATTATTTTCTGGAAAACATTTTTCAACAGGAAAATAGTTACAACAAGCTTTCTCTAAAACAAACAAGAGATAGCTAACCTGGGCAGAGCAGCAGCCAAATTCTGTAATTGTGAAGCGGTGAAGTAATAAGTTTTTTAATGAAAAGAAACGAAGAAATTTTTATCACTTCACCGCTTCAAAAATACAGAATTTGGCTGCAGCTAAGTGAAGTCACCGATTCTCATCTGATCACCGAAGTTAAGCAACGCTGGGAAGGGTGCCAACTTAAACGGGTGACCGCTTGGGAACACGACTTGCTGTTGTGTTTTTTCAAGCTTTCTCTAATTCTTCATCTAATCAAGAGATAGCTACCTGGGCAGAACAATTCATACTATTATTATCGAAAAAACATACAAATAAAGCTGATATAACTAAATGGAAGAGAATAAAATAATTTAGTAAAGTAGTTATTTGTTTATTACATTCTTTATTTAAAAAAAGAAAGCAAATTATTAAGGAAAGGTGTTGAAATATTAGTAGATTCTTGTATGAGCTTAGAATGCAGGCAATTCTTCACGAGGATGAAGTTTCCCGGAACGAGCGTAGCGAGTGGAGGGAATCATCCGAGTGAAGAATTGCCTTCATCCTAAGCGAATACAAGATACTATTTTATCCACGACTACAAATATTTCAAATAATTTCATTCAAGTTTTCCTGTAAAAGTTTATATCGCCATATTGAAATACTTCTATGAAAAGAAAAACAAAATAAAACATGTTTGTTTATTTTGTATGTATTGTTCTTGTTTTATGTTTATATTGCTATACCAACAAATCAAGTTTTTAATTTGTAAAGGGAATTTTGAATAAATAAAGCGGAATGAAATAAATAAAAAAGAATTTGATATATAGAAAGGAATGAATACAATTACAATGAAAGATATACGCATGGAAAGTATATATTCTTTAGTAGTCGTGGATAAAATAATTTCTTTCTTTATTGTTTTTTGAATTTAAAATAACGTAACGAATTTTTTTAATTATTTTAAAGAAAAGCTTTCAGTATTGAAAGCGCCACATAATTTTGGAATACGCCACTAACTGCATTATTCGCAACCCAATTTTAGTTTTGTTCCTCCAATTTTTTTAAACAAGTTTGCTTTTACTGTTTACATCTTATTTTATTTCTATTTAATTCTTTATCCATATCATCAAATATTGGTTATATTTGCGCATCATTTCCACTAAAACGTGGCGGCGGGTGACAATTTTAAATACACATCAATTTGCTTACTTACATATTTTGATATTAAACGATAGTTTTTTAATGAATAAATAAACTCTATTTTTATAAAACTGTTATCGTGATTTATAATTTTAATTCATAAAATATGGAGGGGCTGAAATCTCACAGCTCTGAGATATCAAGACTTCGGTCTAAGTTAAGGATTTTGATATAGTTTTCGGCAAAAAACTTTAATGAGGACATGGTTTTTAGTTTTGGGCAGCGATGTATATCAAACATAGCTCTTTGTTAAAGTACAAGTATGGTTTATCTCTGTTTAAAAATTTATTACAAAACTAACACGAAACATCAATACGTTGCCGGAAAATCATAATCAAAATTCCAAAAATATTGTTAAATTAAATAAAATCAAACTTTTTCAAAATTCCAAAAATATTCCAAAAACTAGAATGAAATCAAATATTTAAACTTTTTCTAAATTCCGATAATATTCCAAAAATTCTTAAAAATTTAAACTTTTCCAAAATTCTAAAAATATTGCAAAAATTATTACAAAATCAAAAATTAAAACTTTTTCAAATTATAATAAAATCAAAAATTTAAAATTTTTCAAAATTCTAAAAATATTCCAAAAATTCTTACAAAATCAAAACATGAAATTTTTTTCAAAATTCTAAATATATATATATATATATAAAATTCAAAAATTCTATTTTTTTCAAAATTCTAAAAATATTGCTAAAATTATGACAAAATCAAAAATTGAAGCCTTTTTCAAAATTCTAAAAATATTCCAAAAATTCTTACGAAATCAAAAATTAAAACTTTTTCCGAAATTCTAAAAATTTTGCAAAAACTATTAAAAAATCAAAAATACAAACTTTTTCAAAATTCCAAAAATATTTCAAAAACTATAACAAATTCAAAAATTTCCATGTTCAATTTCATTTTCAATTACATTTACGTCATAAAAACAGCTACATTTTTTTTCCAAAAAATTGGCTAAAAAATAAATGAAATTATTTTTTGACACACTTGACAACATTTTTTTGACAAACTTATAATGCCATAATTCTCAATAATAGCTGCGTTTTTTTCATTTAGGTCAGGGTCAAGGTCTAGATCAACTCTATTTTTTACATGTAAAAACAACAACAACTTAACCCAGATATTTATCTGGGTCTAGATCAATGATTAATTCAGTAAATTATTTGTGATATAACATCACCCCGATGGAAAATCTCCCATCAAGAATAATATAAGAACTGAATCTAAAAAATTATGGTGCAAATTATGAAACTTTTTGCAATCCATACAATTTTAGAGCGATCTAGTTTCGAACCAATGAGAAAATTTTAAACTTTAAAAAAGTTTATCATTCTCATCAGGGCTAGCCGACTAGATAAACTCTACCAAAAAATGTCAACGCTAATGTATATAAACCAAAAATTAGGTTACAACTCTAGCGAAGTGTAAAAACAAAAAATTTACATAAACATACATTTAATAAATTCAGGTTTAGTCAATTAATTTCTCTGGTGATCACTGTTTTGTTATACTCTAGACATTCTAGTATTGAATAACAAACTTGTATCGGTGAGAGGAAGATGACTAGTCTTCACTTGTGTCTATTGACACATGATCAACAATTAATTCAGTAAATTATTTGTGATATAACATCACCCCGATGGAAAATCTCCCATCAAGAATAATATAAGAACTGAATCTAAAAAATTATGGTGCAAATTATGAAACTTTTTGCAATCCATACAATTTTAGAGCGATCTAGTTTCGAACCAATGAGAAAATTTTAAACTTTAAAAAAGTTTATCATTCTCATCAGGGCTAGCCGACTAGATAAACTCTACCAAAAAATGTCAACGCTAATGTATATAAACCAAAAGTTTTTTAAAGTTTAAAATTTTCTCATTGGTTCGAAACTAGATCGCTCTAAAATTGTATGGATTGCAAAAAGTTTCATAATTTGCACCATAATTTTTTAGATTCAGTTCTTATATTATTCTTGATGGGAGATTTTCCATCGGGGTGATGTTATATCACAAATAATTTACTGAATTAATTGTTGATCATGTGTCAATAGACACAAGTGAAGACTAGTCATCTTCCTCTCACCGATACAAGTTTGTTATTCAATACTAGAATGTCTAGAGTATAACAAAACAGTGATCACCAGAGAAATTAATTGACTAAACCTGAATTTATTAAATGTATGTTTATGTAAATTTTTTGTTTTTACACTTCGCTAGAGTTGTAACCTAATTTTTGGTTTATATACATTAGCGTTGACATTTTTTGGTAGAGTTTATCTAGTCGGCTAGCCCTGATGAGAATGATAAACTTTTTTAAAGTTTAAAATTTTCTCATTGGTTCGAAACTAGATCGCTCTAAAATTGTATGGATTGCAAAAAGTTTCATAATTTGCACCATAATTTTTTAGATTCAGTTCTTATAGATCAATGATCTAAAATATTTTGGTTACATAAAATTGCAAGAGATGGCGAAACATATGTTTTGATTTTATAAGGTTGGTATGGTCATTTTCAAACTTATAAATGTCAAAGAAAATTTATTCAAAATAAAAAACTGTCAAAGAAGCTTTGTTTAATTTGTTTAAAATCAATTTTAATATGATTTGTTTTCAACATGATTTCAATAAATTTGCTTAAAATTAATTTTAAAGCAATATCTACGATATAAAATCCATATTTTTTAAAGAATAGATGTTTACAATTTTTTTAATTATCAATTATTTTATTTCATTTTATTTCACGCCATTTGCAATAATCAATGAACATTGCCATATGTAAAAAAATGGATTAGTGTTTCTGATTAAATTTTTTTGAATTTTTTTTATATGAAGTTTTATTTTTCAAGAGACGTTAAATATTTTTTGAATTTTTTTTATATTGAGTTTTAATTTCAAAATGGCGCTACAAGTTCACAATTTTTTTTCTTCTCAGCTCAGTGTTGCCAACTATTTGAAATATAATATTTGTTTTCTTTGCGTGACCCAGATCGTTTTTTTCAAACCTTGACACTGACCCAAATGAAAAAAACGCAGCTAATAATAATAAAATTTCATTTCAAACAAACAAATTTTATTTTTTCCAAAAAATTGGGTAAAAATAAACAAAAATCTCTCTTTTGACACACTTGACAACATTTTTTTGACAAACTTATAATGCAATAACGCTCAATAATAATAATAAAATCTCATTTCAAACAAACAATTAATTTTATTTTTTTCCAAAAAATTAGGTAAAAAAATAAATAAAAATCTTTCTTTTGACACACTTGACAACATTTTTTTGACAAACTTATAATGCAATAATCTAGTTTTCGATCTCACACACCAATCCCGACCATCAAGATTTCTCCAAATTTAATGTTCCTACTCGTAATCACTTAAAATGAACGTTTTTTAAACCAAAAATATGAAAATTTGCTATTTTTGACACACATAATGATTTTTTTGACACACTTCCGGTACAGTTATCGAACACAGCGTCCTTTCGGACCTGTCCCTTGAGTATACCTATTTTAAAAAACAAATTTTTGAAATCCCTCCAGCGGTTTTCCCTGCAGCGTAGGTAATGACGGCGGACGGACGGCCGGACGGACGGCCGGCAGACAGACATACATTTTTTTTTTTGTTTTTTAGAATCAGCAGATCCTAAAACGTCGAGAAATGTCAAAAAAAGTGGGGGTAAGAATTTCACTTTGAGCTCATGAATGTAATACTTAGGTCTTTCAGACCGAAGTAAATCTAATTTCAAGTTATTATTTGAAGTTTGCTCCCTTCCTCAATGATTAAAGACCGTCATAGAGTTATATGGAGGCTAATTTCTTCAAGCAAGCATATTTTAAGTGGCATTATATAGGAATACTCCATAAGTAAGATTAGCAGCGCCTTAGTATCGCCAGTGCAACAAGTGCAATCGCACTAAACCCCTAGTTTATTGGGGCCCCATAAATATTAAATTCATTAGAAAAATATAAGAACTGAATCTAAAAAATTATGGTGCAAATTATGAAACTTTTTGCAATCCATACAATTTTCGACCGATCTATAGTTTCGAACCAATGAGAAAATTTTAAACTTTTAAAATGTTTATCATTCTCATCAGGGCTAGCCGACTAGATAAACTACCAAAAAATGTCAACGCTAAATATAAACCAAAAATTAGGTTACAACTCTAGCGAGTCATTGGTTCGAAACTAGATCGGTCGAAAATTGTATGGATTGCAAAAAGTTTCATAATTTGCACCATAATTTTTTAGATTCAGTTCTTATATTATTCTTGATGGGACATTTTCCATCGGGGTGATGTTCTTCCACAAATAATTTACTGAATTCATTAGAAAAACTTCTCCAATAGCCAAAAATACCACGAACTCCAAGAAAAAACAAGGATCAAAATTCAAAATGCGTTTAACTTCAAACAAATCTAGTTGGCTACGATTTACTTTGAAACAAATATACCTAATAATTCAGTTGTGTTTTTTGGTTCAAATAGATTTCTTCTGTATTTTAATAGAGTCTTATTTGTGAAAATTACTATAATTTCAAAGTAATCAACAGAAATACGTTTTATTTTAATTGTTGTGGGCAAACTGAATTTTCGCAAATTGCAAAATACACTGTTATTAATAGTTTAAATTTTGGGTGTCTAATATTTTTAAAATTAAAATAATAAGGGATTTCATAAAGTTTAAAATTCAATGCTATTGACCGTATTGACGTCTATTGTGGTTGTAAGATGTGAGCTCGTGTTTAGACGTGTTATCTAATGAGGAAGCGAAGAGGTTCACTTCAGAAGAAACAAGGAAAGGAAGTAATTGCATAATAAAAGGTTACCTCATGAAAATAGACGAATAAGGAAGACAAGATATACATATGACCGAATCAAAACGCCATTTAACCAGAACCCGAAGCGTGCGTACCGTCCATCCCGTGAGAGAGAGAGAATAAAGCGAGTATGCTACGCCATATCAATCTTTCAGTCAGTTTACAATGGTCTTGAGTTGAATAGTGATCTCGAAAATAGAATTTCGAATATTAAATAGAATTTCGAATATTAAATAGAATTTCGAAATCCAATATATCCACTATATTTAAGATTGTTGATATCTGAGGGTCCCAGGGTCGAGTGAAGAGCGGAATGCCGGTGACAGAGAAGCGAGCTCTTCGCTTCCTAGTAGTTCAGGTATGACTTATATTAAAGATGACGCCTTTTCTGAAAAACTTTGGCAGCTAATATCACAGAAGTCAGGAGTTAAGAAAAAGATTAAGAAAGAAAATTAGGGCGGAGTTATAAGCCACAGCTTCAGCTAATGTGCCTTCTCAGGAAGACACTATTTAGAATTACTACTTGCCATTTCAACGGCAGTTTGCTTGGATGAGATGGATGGCTACGATGTCAATATGACGTCGTAGTTACATCCTTTTACTATGTTGGTCAGTTTTACTGTAAACTTTCTTTATTTCTTCCAACGACAAAATAGTCTCTTATAGCTTTATCTAAAATATTATGAAAATCTCATGTTTGTGGTAAACTAAGCAGCTTAACAATTTATTCTGCAAATGACTCATTTGACCTCAGATCGTTTGTGAAATTTAAATTTAAACCATTACCATTAAAAACAGTACTGTTTTTAAGTGAACAAAATTTATCTGTTACAGTCAGGAACGAAAATCTGTTGGAACCGAAATAATGATAATTTTTTTTTTAATTGAAATACTTCCTAATTTTGTACTATAACTGAATATGGTCTTAAAGAGTTACATCATATTTTATAAAAAATAAAAAGAGTTACATCATATTTTGCCATCGTTTAAAACGAAATCGTCTTACTACTATACCTTCAATAGAGTTTTGCATATAATAGTAGGGGCACTGACGAGGGTAGGTTCGAATCCCATCCGAAACACGAAAAATGTGAATTGGTTTTTTTCTGAGAAACTACAAACCATACCTTTGAATTGAAAAAATTCCAATTACTTCTTTACTTACTTGAGTTTAATTGATCTCAATAATCTAAAATTAATTTAAATCCCCTTAATGTAGTCTAATGTTAATACATATAGGACTACAAATTGACCAAGTGTCAGCCATTGATTTCACATTGATTGGAAACAATCAATAATGACTATACAATCGTGACTTAGGATGTTTATTAGAATAGAAATGTTCCCCATTCTATGAATTCACACAAAGTATTGTCTAGAATTTGAATGCGAAAAATCCCATATAATGTAAAAACGTTTCCATAATATGGAGTCTAATGACAGTGGAAAATTCAACTTAAGTAAAAAAATATAAGTGATGAAGAAGATTCAACTTTGAAATTGTCATCGCCTCAATGGCGTAATCGATAGCGTGCCTGCCCAAGGATTCGAGCCCGGCACTTCTCAAAAATCCGAAATAGTGGGTAATATTAAATCATCAAAGTATTTTGCCGCAATGATAGATTTTTCCACGACTTTTGAGAAAAAAAAGTTGTCCATCATTATTCGGTATGTTAAAATAGCAGATATAATGTATTTTCAGCTGAAGATAATTTTTGCAAACACCCTTATTGAGGAACTTAAAGTATTAGGGATCCAAATTGCGTATGTCAACGGAGACAATATGAAAGGGAGTAAAAAGTCGAATTTTATAAATCTACAACAAAGCAGCGTGGTGGACACAACATCAATTTAGTGATAGAAGATGGTGTTAAAAAATACGTTACGTCACTACAACTAATAATTGAAATTAAATAAAATATTTAAAAATTAGTCTGAAGGCTTTCTGCGATACTCGATGGGACGATCGCGGTAAAAGTATAAAATCCGTAAAACACTAGATTAAAGAAATTGGTCTTGCGCTAGTTCAACTTAAAAATAGCTACCCAGATTGTAAAACTCTTGCTGCGTCTTTAAGAAAACAAATTAATTCTTATGAATCTATTGTATTGACAACAACTTTGCAGCACTTGTTATCAAAGCTTCATATTTTCAGGCAATTGCTTCATCGAAAATATATAGCAGTGTTACAACCTACAAGAGCTATGCTATTATCGATTGATGATTTGAAAAACAATTTCGAAGAGATTATAAAAGAAGCACGAGAATCATCGGTAGCAAAAAATGTAATAGCACAGTTCACATAACGGCCTTCCCGTCATACTAAAATATCAACAGGGATAGCAACAAAGAATGTCTTGATAAATCACCAGAGCCTGGTTAACCATTACCAAAACGGAGAGTACGCAATCTCAAAATATTACCTTAGTATTATTATTATGCAGAAAAAAATAAAGCAAATAAATATGACGATAGAGATGTTATTACTATACAAATGATAGACCAAATGAAGAAATTGAACCAATTGAGAGCTGTGATGATATTGATGTATGTGAGCTCATTCCTGAAATCGATGACACGTGTAACCAACATCTAGCTGCCGAAGATAAATATAAACAATCTCAATTTAATTAAATAAATCTATATTGAATTTGGAAGAATTATATACAAATGAATAGAGTTTCTGCTCGAGAAATCCGGTCTCGAGATTCTCGAGAAAGATTTGTAATTTTGAACTCTCGAAATCTCGAGAAATTATATTTCCACATTTTCGAGATTCTCATTTCTCGAGAAATATTATTGATAATCTCGAGATTTAACAAACCACCATAAATCATTAGTATTTTTTTCAAGTATTTATTTGAAATACAATCTAAAAATTTTTAAAAGAAAATTTTGATCAGTAATTCAATATTGAAATTTCTCCACAATCCAAAGTCACTTAGCCAACCCGGGGAAGACGATTTTTTTTCTATTTGCTTAAAAAGCGAAAATATAAAAACAACAAAACAGTTCTCTCGAATATTACTCAAAAGTTCAGAAATTGATTCTTACAATAACAGCATTATATCGACAAATTATTAAACGAAGGTAAAAAACTTGAACAGCCATTGGACTCAGAGGAATTGGAGGAAGGACTTTGCGTTGAATTAGGTTTAGAGAAAAGTATTCGTGACAGTTGGAAAATGCAGTCAACAATAAATGTCGAGAACCGCTCACTATCCAAGAAAATGAATATATTTGAATCTTCTGGTAAGATCACTATCATTTTGAAACTTCTAAGAACGCTTTAATTTTGATAAAACCTACATCCACTGAAAACGAGAGAAACTTTTCTGTATCTAGAAATGTTTGCAGTAAACAGAATACGATATTGACTGACAAATCGCTAGACTGTCTTTGTGTTTTAAAAGTTATTTTTAAATTGCAAAAATTAAATTTAAATAATTTTCTTATTCTAAACAAAAAAGCTTATTTAAAAACAATTGAAGCAATCAAATTAAATAATTTTTAAATCATATATTATTTAATACACAACATATTGAATAATTAAAATGAATAAATATGTATTATAAATACATATTTTGTTTATAAGTCCTATATTCGTCCCTGTATGGAGTACTGCTGTCAAGTTTGGGGTGCTGCCTCTGTTTCCATCTTGGCCCTCTTGGACTCTGTTCAAAAGCGAGCTATACGAATTGTAGGTGATCGAACTTTGACATCAAAACTTGATTCCCTACAACATCGTCGCACTGTTGCTGACCTCGTTGTTTTTTACAAATATCGTCATCAGCAGTGCTCAGATGAAATCAGCGGCATCATGCCTCAAACTTATTCTTACCCCCGTTCCACTCGGCAATCGGCTGCCGCAACCAGTGAAACGGTAAAGATCCCGCGCTGTCATACTGGCAGATCGCAGAGAGACTTCTTTGTCCGAACTGCGTACAAATGGAATAGTTTGCCGGAACACTTAGTCTCAGGTGGCTTCAACCCACAGATGTTTAAAAAAAGCGTTAATCTACACCTCAGAACGCCAGTTGTTGTGGGACCCAGGTCTAGACCTAGGTCTTAAAAGGTATTTATGTGTTGTTGTGACACATATTCTTAACCCTATTACACAACACATTTTATTAAAAAAAAAAAAAAATGTTATTAATATTGAATTGGTGTAATGTATTGCATCTTTTATTTATTGAATAAACAATTTGATATGTATTTAATTTATTTATTATTTTATATAAGCATTAATTTCTTGTTAAAATCAATTTTTAATAATTCTCGAAAATCTCGGGAATCTCGAGAAATTCAAATAATTATTCGCGATTTCTCGAGAAACAAAATTGTCGATAAAATAGAGATTCTCGAATCTCGAGATTTATAAAATATCGAGAAATCAGAAACTCTACAAATGAATGTATCGTATATCGAATAGTTTTAACAATACCCATTACCGTTGCTCATTGTGAAAGTTCGTTTTCAAAAATAAAACAAATTGAAAATTATCTACGGTATACAATTTCTGCATTAGCAATATCGTCGATTGAAAATGTAACAGCCAGAGCAATTTTGATTACAATGATATAATTGATGAATTTGCCAGCAAAAGAGCTAGAAAAATTGCTTTATAATTTCTTTGCTTTATTTTTTAAATCAAATCAATAAAAATGAATTCAATATAATTATTTGTTTAACTAGGCAGCAAAGTAGTAGATTGACTGCCGCGGCTGATAGTTCATAGCCGAGCGAGCGAGGCTAGGAATTCAGCCAAGGCAGTCAATCTACCTTGCTGCCGAGTTGAACATATAATTTTTTCTCCGATTAATTACAATGATATGTAATTTAATAATTATTACTTTAAAAATAAAGCAACATTTTAAAAATGAAAAAAAAAATCGCAATTGTTGGAAGGATTAGTTGTTATGGAAATGTCATAATAATTATAGTTTGACAAATTAAAAAATTTCTGCCAGATTCGTGGAAAAATATCTGTTATTTTTATGAAGTCTAATTATTTTGCTGTCTAGGCATCAAAGTACTTACTTTGCTGCCTAGGCAGGAAAAGTGCCACTTTGCTGACTGAAATAAGTCTGCAAAATTTATATTTGCTTTCAATCGGAGAAAAAAATATAAACCAAGCATTTTTTAAATGTCTGCACAGGGCCCCAAAAAGTTAAACTACGGCGATGAAGATTAGGGATTCTACAGTTAACTAAATAAAGTTCATCCGCTAGCACCTTTAAGATATCACATTGGGTGCTAAGATCTCAGTCAGTGGTATATGATATTCACTTTAACTGTGTCCATTAGGTTCAAAAACGATCTATTCCACTTTACGAGTTTTCAAGAAAAATGAAGAAAACTTTATTTTGAAATTATTTACAAACACGGCGATTTTATTATTTAATATTAATTGGTTTCGTTAGGCATTTTCAATTAATTTGTTTGAAGTGTAAAACAAAGTACGTAGTAAAGTTAAGCTGGTATTTTAGAAAAAAAATTTGTAATAGACATTTTGGAATTTACACAATGGAACAGGTTCGTTTGGAAACTTATTACTATTGAAAAAGGTATGTTTTGAAACTTACATTTTGAAATACTATCATATTGATTAATCATTTGGTTTTCTGCCAAACCGTCAGCTTTTCGAATTTTAAAACAAAGAATTTTTTACAACATTGATTGATTTTAGATAATGCAATAAAACAAAATATTGATTTTTTATACAGGGTGTTTCATAATATATGCGCAGGACTTCAGGATGTGATAGCTCGTCCAAAAATATGAAAAAAGTGTGACGTAACTTACCCTCTAAAATGCACCATTTTCGAGATACAGGGTGTTGAAATTGAAAAAAAATTCGTTTTTTGCGAATGTCTCCGGAATCGTTTATCGTACAGAAAACAGCTTTCGTAAGCATTTTTTACTCATAATAAGCTATGTTTTGTGCGGAATTTTGTTTTTTTAAGTCTTAATTGGTGACGGTTTTGGAGGGGTAGTTGTCGTTTTTCTCCCCAACTTCTACGCTACTGAAAAAAGTATGGTTTTGAGACGCTCATTTGAACCGCCAATGTTTTCTACACAAAAAATTGCACGTGGTCATAAGCTCTAAAGTCTACCGTTTTCGAGAAAAATCAACTTTTATGTTGAAAAACATGGTCAATATTTTTAAATAAAATTTTTTTTCCTCATGGACATTCCCAACTTTCAATTTAACTGTTTATGATTTGTTATTGTTTTTTTTAATTTTGAAATTATGAAGTTAACGATTGGTTTTGTTACTTGTTCCAACGTTTAAATAAATTTTATTTGATTAGTAAGAACAAAAATTTTATTTAAAAAAACTGACTATGTTTTTCAACATAAAAGTTGATTTTTATCGAAAACGGTAGACTTTAGAGCTTATGACCCCGAGCAATTTTTTGTGTAGAAAACATTGGCGGTTCAAATGAGCATCTCAAAACCGTACTTTTTTCAGTAGCGTAGAAGTTGGGGAGAAAAACGACAACTACCCCTCCAAAACCGTCACACCCAAAACAAAATTCCGCACAAAACATAGTTTATTATGAGTAAAAAATGCTTACGAAAGCTGTTTTCTGTACGATAAACGGTTCCGGAGATATTCGCAAAAAAACGTATTTTTTTTCGATTTCAACCCCCTGTATCTCAAAAATGGTGCATTTTAGAGGGTAAGTTACGTCACACTTTTTTCATATTTTTGAACGAGCTATCATATCCTGAAGTCCTGCGCATATATTATGAAACACCCTGTATATCTATATTATAGATGTTATACTTTTTTAAAATAAACAATAAATAAATAATAATGAAAATCTATATATGACTATATATGATAAACGGAGACGGAAGGCACTCTCACGGTCGCATTTTATGATTTATACCTTAAATATTTTCTGGGGATGTTGTGGCAAGCAATTTCTTGGGAAAATTCGACAAGTGGCTATATTCGGGTATCGGTTAAGAAGCTAAAGCCTTAAAACTGGTACAAATCAAAGGGTTATAACGGCGGTTTAGGACGAAATATTGAAACAAAATTTACAAATATTAAATATTTGAACATATTTTTATCATTTTTTAAAAATCCACATAACTGAAATAAAAGGCTCTTTTGCGATCTGCAATCAATAGTGTGAGGCACAACGAAATTTCGGAACTCTCACGGTCTTTTTTTACCTACACCAAAAAGTTTTAATAAAATGTTGGTGCAAATAATATCTTGGATAAGTTCAACAACTGGCCAATTCCGGGTACCAGTTACTGTTAAGATACTAGAGCCTTAATTAAAAATGTATAAATCAAAGCGTTATACGACTGTTTGGGATAAAATATTGAATCAAAATTACTAAATATTAAAAATTTGAGCATATTTTTATTATTTTTTGAAAATGCTAAGCATCTGCATTTAGAAGCTCCAAAGTAATAGGCTCCAACAAAAAACCACACCACCAAAAGTTTTCATCAGCTTTTCTTCACGTAATAACTGGAAATGGTCGAAAAATCACAAATGACGGTAAAAATGAAAAAAAATTAATTATAGTAAATAAATTGACACAAAAAATTACTTTTCCTGAATCAATGAATAATATTATATTTCTTAGTTAGTTGATTTTAAGCAGAGACGGAAACCGGTTCGTTTGAACCAAACTAAAACCACTGAACCAAGGAAATTTTGCCAAACCAAAACCAAAACCAAACCAAACCATTTTCAAAATGATTTTATTAAACCAAACCAAAACCAAACCAGTTTTTTAAATAATAGTTGAACCGAACCATAAACCAATGTTTTTCTGTTTGGTTCACGGTTGGGTTTTATAGTAAAAAATATGTTCCATTACCAACATAAATTGAAAATATCTTCTCATTTCTTTTTGAAACTACTAGGGGAGAGTGGGGCGCTTTCGCCACCCTTTTTTCTTTCAGCGATATTAATAACACTACTAACCTATTTATTTATCTGTAAATTGCAAATGAAACTTAAATCTAATAAGCAACTTTGATGCTTGTCATTACATCTTGCCAATTATTTTAAACAGGTGTTTTTTTTAATTTGCCAGGTAGACTACAAATTGACGAATGTGCCCCATGCTGGGGTACTTTTGTCATTGTATGGGGTACTTTCGTCACATCAAGAAAACAGCATAACCATGTCGTTTACTTGAAGTTAAAAAAGGTCACCTTTTGTAGTTAAAAAAGGTCACCTTTTGTAGTTAAAAAAAGTCACCTTTTGTAGTTGAAAAACGTCACCTTTTGTAGTTAAAAAAGGTTACCTTTTGTAGTTAAAAAAGATCACCTTTTGTAGTTAAAAAAGGTCACCTTTTGTAGTTAAAAAAGGTCACCTTTTGTAGTTAAAAAAGGTTACCTTTTGTAGTTAAAAAAGATCACCTTTTGTAGTTAAAAAAGGTCACCTTTTGTAGTTAAAAAAGGTCACCTTTTGTAGTTAAAAAAGGTCACCTTTTGTAGTTAAAAAAGGTCACCTTTTGTAGTTAAAAAAAGTTACCTTTTTTAGTTAAAAAAGATCACCTTTTGTAGTTAAAAAAGGTCACCTTTTGTAGTTAAAAAAGGTCACCTTTTGTAGTTAAAAAAAGTCACCTTTTGTAGTTGAAAAAGGTCACCTTTTGTAGTTAAAAAAGGTCACCTTTTGTAGTTAAAAAAGGTCACCTTTTGTAGTTAAAAAAGGTCACCTTTTGTAGTTAAAAAAGGTCACCTTTTGTAGTTAAAAAAAGTTACCTTTTTTAGTTAAAAAAGATCACCTTTTGTAGTTAAAAAAGGTCACCTTTTGTAGTTAAAAAAGGTCACCTTTTGTAGTTAAAAAAAGTCACCTTTTGTAGTTGAAAAACGTCACCTTTTGTAGTTAAAAAAGGTTACCTTTTGTAGTTAAAAGAGATCACCTTTTGTAGTTAAAAAAGGTCACCTTTTGTAGTTAAAAAAGGTCACCTTTTGTAGTTAAAAAAGGTTACCTTTTGTAGTTAAAAAAGATCACCTTTTGTAGTTAAAAAAGGTCACCTTTTGTAGTTAAAAAAGGTCACCTTTTGTAGTTAAAAAAGGTCACCTTTTGTAGTTAAAAAAGGTCACCTTTTGTAGTTAATAAAAGTCACCTTTTGTAGTTAAAAAAGGTTACCTTTTGTAGTTCAAAAAGGTCACCTTTTGTAGTTAAAAAAGGTCACCTTTTGTAGTTAAAAAAAGTTACCTTTTTCAGTTAAAAAAGATCACCTTTTGTAGTTAAAAAAGGTCACCTTTTGTAGTTAAAAAAGGTCACCTTTTGTAGTTAAAAAAAGTCACCTTTTGTAGTTGAAAAAGGTCACCTTTTGTAGTTAAAAAAGGTTACCTTTTGTAGTTAAAAAAGATCACCTTTTGTAGTTAAAAAAGGTCACCTTTTGTAGTTAAAAAAGGTCACCTTTTGTAGTTGAAAAAGGTCACCTTTTGTAGTTAAAAAAGGTTACCTTTTGTAGTTAAAAAAGATCACCTTTTGTAGTTAAAAAAGGTTACCTTTTGTAGTTAAAAAAGATCACCTTTTGTAGTTAAAAAAGGTCACCTTTTATAGTTAAAAAAGATTACCTTTTGTGGTTATAAAAGGTTACATTTTACAGTTAAAAAAGGTTACCTCTAACTACGATTATTTTGATCTTATCAACCGGCTTTTCTTTTTGTTCAGCGATTCTTCATCTTCATCACCAATCAACAATTCACTTTCATCACCAAACAACCTGTGTTACTTGTCTAGGAATCACACACAAAAGTAATCACAATAATCATTTGTCACAATGGGGCAGATTCGTCAGAGACGAAAGTACCCCACATTCATGTGACGAAAGTGCCCCAAGTCTCAAAAAATGAAACAAAATTAAATATGTCGCTAGCTTTGGTTTTTTATTTAATTTTACTTAATGCACTTCACACATAATTTAACAGTTAAACTGTTTCATTTAATTCACTTTAACTAACTTAACTATAAAAAGCCTCAAAACCTTACGAAAAAAAATTAGAAACTTACAGAACAAAACACAAAAACACAAAAACCCGTGTAATATTGTTAATTGTCAAGGAAATAATACCAAACTTCAGATATAAACGGAATTGTTAGCAAGTAACGGGATTTATTTTTGGTAGATTTTTTAAATGAGAATCATGGGTTTAGGGACGTTTGACAAATGTGCCCCGATGACGAAAATGCCCCACTTTACCCTACATTTTAATCAACAAAAAAAACCTTTGATAACTTATACAGACCAAATAACTGAATACCTACATTTAAATTAATAACTAAAAACTGTAATAACTGATACACACTACATGACTGAATATTCTATTTTAAAAAAAAACTTTGATATTTTAAATGAAAAATTTAAAACAAGTACATCACAAATAGAGGGGAGAGTGGGGCGCTTTCGCCACCCTTTTTTCTTTCAGCGATATTAATAACACTACTAACCTATTTATTTATCTGTAAATTGCAAATGAAACTTAAATCTAATAAGCAACTTTGATGCTTGTCATTACATCTTGCCAATTATTTTAAACAGGTGTTTTTTTTAATTTGCCAGGTAGACTACAAATTGACGAATGTGCCCCATGCTGGGGTACTTTTGTCATTGTATGGGGTACTTTCGTCACATCAAGAAAACAGCATAACCATGTCGTTTACTTGAAGTTAAAAAAGGTCACCTTTTGTAGTTAAAAAAGGTCACCTTTTGTAGTTAAAAAAAGTCACCTTTTGTAGTTGAAAAACGTCACCTTTTGTAGTTAAAAAAGGTTACCTTTTGTAAATAAAAAAGATCACCTTTTGTAGTTAAAAAAGGTCACCTTTTGTAGTTAAAAAAGGTCACCTTTTGTAGTTAAAAAAGGTCACCTTTTGTAGTTAAAAAAGGTCACCTTTTGTAGTTAAAAAAAGTTACCTTTTTTAGTTAAAAAAGATCACCTTTTGTAGTTAAAAAAGGTCACCTTTTGTAGTTAAAAAAGGTCACCTTTTGTAGTTAAAAAAAGTCACCTTTTGTAGTTGAAAAAGGTCACCTTTTGTAGTTAAAAAAGGTCACCTTTTGTAGTTAAAAAAGATCACCTTTTGTAGTTAAAAAAGGTCACCTTTTGTAGTTAAAAAAGGTCACCTTTTGTAGTTAAAAAAGGTCACCTTTTGTAGTTAAAAAAAGTTACCTTTTTCAGTTAAAAAGATCACCTTTTGTAGTTAAAAAAGGTCACCTTTTGTAGTTAAAAAAGGTCACCTTTTGTAGTTAAAAAAAGTCACCTTTTGTAGTTGAAAAAGGTCACCTTTTGTAGTTAAAAAAGGTTACCTTTTGTAGTTAAAAAAGATCACCTTTTGTAGTTAAAAAAGGTCACCTTTTGTAGTTAAAAAAGGTCACCTTTTGTAGTTGAAAAAGGTCACCTTTTGTAGTTAAAAAAGGTTACCTTTTGTAGTTAAAAAAGATCACCTTTTGTAGTTAAAAAAGGTTACCTTTTGTAGTTAAAAAAGATCACCTTTTGTAGTTAAAAAAGGTCACCTTTTATAGTTAAAAAAGATTACCTTTTGTGGTTATAAAAGGTTACATTTTACAGTTAAAAAAGGTTACCTCTAACTACGATTATTTTGATCTTATCAACCGGCTTTTCTTTTTGTTCAGCGATTCTTCATCTTCATCACCAATCAACAATTCACTTTCATCACCAAACAACCTGTGTTACTTGTCTAGGAATCACACACAAAAGTAATCACAATAATCATTTGTCACAATGGGGCAGATTCGTCAGAGACGAAAGTACCCCACATTCATGTGACGAAAGTGCCCCAAGTCTCAAAAAATGAAACAAAATTAAATATGTCGCTAGCTTTGGTTTTTTATTTAATTTTACTTAATGCACTTCACACATAATTTAACAGTTAAACTGTTTCATTTAATTCACTTTAACTAACTTAACTATAAAAAGCCTCAAAACCTTACGAAAAAAAATTAGAAACTTACAAAACAAAACACAAAAACACAAAAACCCGTGTAATATTGTTAATTGTCAAGGAAATAATACCAAACTTCAGATATAAACGGAATTGTTAGCAAGTAACGGGATTTATTTTTGGTAGATTTTTTAAATGAGAATCATGGGTTTAGGGACGTTTGACAAATGTGCCCCGATGACGAAAATGCCCCACTTTACCCTACATTTTAATCAACAAAAAAAACCTTTGATAACTTATACAGACCAAATAACTGAATACCTACATTTAAATTAATAACTAAAAACTGTAATAACTGATACACACTACATGACTGAATATTCTATTTTAAAAAAAAACTTTGATATTTTAAATGAAAAATTTAAAACAAGTACATCACAAATAGAGGGGAGAGTGGGGCGCTTTCGCCACCCTTTTTTCTTTCAGCGATATTAATAACACTACTAACCTATTTATTTATCTGTAAATTGCAAATGAAACTTAAATCTAATAAGCAACTTTGATGCTTGTCATTACATCTTGCCAATTATTTTAAACAGGTGTTTTTTTTAATTTGCCAGGTAGACTACAAATTGACGAATGTGCCCCATGCTGGGGTACTTTTGTCATTGTATGGGGTACTTTCGTCACATCAAGAAAACAGCATAACCATGTCGTTTACTTGAAGTTAAAAAAGGTCACCTTTTGTAGTTAAAAAAGGTCACCTTTTGTAGTTAAAAAAAGTCACCTTTTGTAGTTGAAAAACGTCACCTTTTGTGTGACCCATATTTTGTGTGACCACCCATAGATCTTTTTTAACTGAAAAAGGTAACTTTTTTTAACTACAAAAGGTGACCTTTTTTAACTACAAAAGGTGACCTTTTTTAACTACAAAAGGTGACCTTTTTTAACTACAAAAGGTGATCTTTTTTAACTACAAAAGGTAACCTTTTTTAACTACAAAAGGTGATCTTTTTTTTTAAAAGTTTTAAAACTTTTGTGAAATTTTTGTAGGTAACTACAAAAGGTGACCTTTTTTAACTACAAAAGGTGACCTTTTTTAACTTCAAGTAAACGACATGGTTATGCTGTTTTCTTGATGTGACGAAAGTACCCCATACAATGACAAAAGTACCCCAGCATGGGGCACATTCGTCAATTTGTAGTCTACCTGGCAAATTAAAAAAAACACCTGTTTAAAATAATTGGCAAGATGTAATGACAAGCATCAAAGTTGCTTATTAGATTTAAGTTTCATTTGCAATTTACAGATAAATAAATAGGTTAGTAGTGTTATTAATATCGCTGAAAGAAAAAAGGGTGGCGAAAGCGCCCCACTCTCCCCTCTATTTGTGATGTACTTGTTTTAAATTTTTCATTTAAAATATCAAAGTTTTTTTTTAAAATAGAATATTCAGTCATGTAGTGTGTATCAGTTATTACAGTTTTTAGTTATTAATTTAGATGTAGGTATTCAGTTATTTGGTCTGTATAAGTTATCAAAGGTTTTTTTTGTTGATTAAAATGTAGGGTAAAGTGGGGCATTTTCGTCATCGGGGCACATTTGTCAAACGTCCCTAAACCCATGATTCTCATTTAAAAAATCTACCAAAAATAAATCCCGTTACTTGCTAACAATTCCGTTTATATCTGAAGTTTGGTATTATTTCCTTGACAATTAACAATATTACACGGGTTTTTGTGTTTTTGTGTTTTGTTCTGTAAGTTTCTAATTTTTTTTCGTAAGGTTTTGAGGCTTTTTATAGTTAAGTTAGTTAAAGTGAATTAAATGAAACAGTTTAACTGTTAAATTATGTGTGAAGTGCATTAAGTAAAATTAAATAAAAAACCAAAGCTAGCGACATATTTAATTTTGTTTCATTTTTTGAGACTTGGGGCACTTTCGTCACATGAATGTGGGGTACTTTCGTCTCTGACGAATCTGCCCCATTGTGACAAATGATTATTGTGATTACTTTTGTGTGTGATTCCTAGACAAGTAACACAGGTTGTTTGGTGATGAAAGTGAATTGTTGATTGGTGATGAAGATGAAGAATCGCTGAACAAAAAGAAAAGCCGGTTGATAAGATCAAAATAATCGTAGTTAGAGGTAACCTTTTTTAACTGTAAAATGTAACCTTTTATAACCACAAAAGGTAATCTTTTTTAACTATAAAAGGTGACCTTTTTTAACTACAAAAGGTGATCTTTTTTAACTACAAAAGGTAACCTTTTTTAACTACAAAAGGTGATCTTTTTTAACTACAAAAGGTAACCTTTTTTAACTACAAAAGGTGACCTTTTTCAACTACAAAAGGTGACCTTTTTTAACTACAAAAGGTGACCTTTTTTAACTACAAAAGGTGATCTTTTTTAACTACAAAAGGTAACCTTTTTTAACTACAAAAGGTGACCTTTTTCAACTACAAAAGGTGACTTTTTTTAACTACAAAAGGTGACCTTTTTTAACTACAAAAGGTGACCTTTTTTAACTACAAAAGGTGATCTTTTTTAACTGAAAAAGGTAACTTTTTTTAACTACAAAAGGTGACCTTTTTTAACTACAAAAGGAGACCTTTTTGAACTACAAAAGGTAACCTTTTTTAACTACAAAAGGTGACTTTTATTAACTACAAAAGGTGACCTTTTTTAACTACAAAAGGTGACCTTTTTTAACTACAAAAGGTGACCTTTTTTAACTACAAAAGGTGACCTTTTTTAACTACAAAAGGTGATCTTTTTTAACTACAAAAGGTAACCTTTTTTAACTACAAAAGGTGATCTCTTTTAACTACAAAAGGTAACCTTTTTTAACTACAAAAGGTGACGTTTTTCAACTACAAAAGGTGACTTTTTTTAACTACAAAAGGTGACCTTTTTTAACTACAAAAGGTGACCTTTTTTAACTACAAAAGGTGATCTTTTTTAACAAAAAAGGTAACTTTTTTTAACTACAAAAGGTGACCTTTTTTAACTACAAAAGGTGACCTTTTTTAACTACAAAAGGTGACCTTTTTTAACTACAAAAGGTGACCTTTTTTAACTACAAAAGGTGACCTTTTTCAACTACAAAAGGTGACTTTTTTTAACTACAAAAGGTGACCTTTTTTAACTACAAAAGGTGACCTTTTTTAACTACAAAAGGTGATCTTTTTTAACTAAAAAAGGTAACTTTTTTTAACTACAAAAGGTGACCTTTTTTAACTACAAAAGGTGACCTTTTTTAACTACAAAAGGTGACCTTTTTTAACTACAAAAGGTGGTCTTTTTTAACTACAAAAGGTAACCTTTTTTAACTACAAAAGGTGACCTTTTTTAACTACAAAAGGTGACCTTTTTTAACTACAAAAGGTGATCTTTTTTAACTACAAAAGGTAACCTTTTTTAACTACAAAAGGTGACGTTTTTCAACTACAAAAGGTGACTTTTTTTAACTACAAAAGGTGACCTTTTTTAACTACAAAAGGTGACCTTTTTTAACTTCAAGTAAACGACATGGTTATGCTGTTTTCTTGATGTGACGAAAGTACCCCATACAATGACAAAAGTACCCCAGCATGGGGCACATTCGTCAATTTGTAGTCTACCTGGCAAATTAAAAAAAACACCTGTTTAAAATAATTGGCAAGATGTAATGACAAGCATCAAAGTTGCTTATTAGATTTAAGTTTCATTTGCAATTTACAGATAAATAAATAGGTTAGTAGTGTTATTAATATCGCTGAAAGAAAAAAGGGTGGCGAAAGCGCCCCACTCTCCCCTCTATTTGTGATGTACTTGTTTTAAATTTTTCATTTAAAATATCAAAGTTTTTTTTTAAAATAGAATATTCAGTCATGTAGTGTGTATCAGTTATTACAGTTTTTAGTTATTAATTTAGATGTAGGTATTCAGTTATTTGGTCTGTATAAGTTATCAAAGGTTTTTTTTGTTGATTAAAATGTAGGGTAAAGTGGGGCATTTTCGTCATCGGGGCACATTTGTCAAACGTCCCTAAACCCATGATTCTCATTTAAAAAATCTACCAAAAATAAATCCCGTTACTTGCTAACAATTCCGTTTATATCTGAAGTTTGGTATTATTTCCTTGACAATTAACAATATTACACGGGTTTTTGTGTTTTTGTGTTTTGTTCTGTAAGTTTCTAATTTTTTTTCGTAAGGTTTTGAGGCTTTTTATAGTTAAGTTAGTTAAAGTGAATTAAATGAAACAGTTTAACTGTTAAATTATGTGTGAAGTGCATTAAGTAAAATTAAATAAAAAACCAAAGCTAGCGACATATTTAATTTTGTTTCATTTTTTGAGACTTGGGGCACTTTCGTCACATGAATGTGGGGTACTTTCGTCTCTGACGAATCTGCCCCATTGTGACAAATGATTATTGTGATTACTTTTGTGTGTGATTCCTAGACAAGTAACACAGGTTGTTTGGTGATGAAAGTGAATTGTTGATTGGTGATGAAGATGAAGAATCGCTGAACAAAAAGAAAAGCCGGTTGATAAGATCAAAATAATCGTAGTTAGAGGTAACCTTTTTTAACTGTAAAATGTAACCTTTTATAACCACAAAAGGTAATCTTTTTTAACTATAAAAGGTGACCTTTTTTAACTACAAAAGGTGATCTTTTTTAACTACAAAAGGTAACCTTTTTTAACTACAAAAGGTGATCTTTTTTAACTACAAAAGGTAACCTTTTTTAACTACAAAAGGTGACCTTTTTCAACTACAAAAGGTGACCTTTTTTAACTACAAAAGGTGACCTTTTTTAACTACAAAAGGTGATCTTTTTTAACTACAAAAGGTAACCTTTTTTAACTACAAAAGGTGACCTTTTTCAACAACAAAAGGTGACTTTTTTTAACTACAAAAGGTGACCTTTTTTAACTACAAAAGGTGACCTTTTTTAACTACAAAAGGTGATCTTTTTAACTGAAAAAGGTAACTTTTTTTAACTACAAAAGGTGACCTTTTTTAACTACAAAAGGTGACCTTTTTTAACTACAAAAGGTGACCTTTTTTAACTACAAAAGGTGATCTTTTTTAACTACAAAAGGTAACCTTTTTTAACTACAAAAGGTGACCTTTTTCAACTACAAAAGGTGACTTTTTTTAACTACAAAAGGTGACCTTTTTTAACTACAAAAGGTGACCTTTTTTAACTACAAAAGGTGATCTTTTTTAACTAAAAAAGGTAACTTTTTTTAACTACAAAAGGTGACCTTTTTTAACTACAAAAGGTGACCTTTTTTAACTACAAAAGGTGACCTTTTTTAACTACAAAAGGTGACCTTTTTTAACTACAAAAGGTGATCTTTTTTAACTACAAAAGGTAACCTTTTTTAACTACAAAAGGTGACGTTTTTCAACTACAAAAGGTGACTTTTTTTAACTACAAAAGGTGACCTTTTTTAACTACAAAAGGTGACCTTTTTTAACTTCAAGTAAACGACATGGTTATGCTGTTTTCTTGATGTGACGAAAGTACCCCATACAATGACAAAAGTACCCCAGCATGGGGCACATTCGTCAATTTGTAGTCTACCTGGCAAATTAAAAAAAACACCTGTTTAAAATAATTGGCAAGATGTAATGACAAGCATCAAAGTTGCTTATTAGATTTAAGTTTCATTTGCAATTTACAGATAAATAAATAGGTTAGTAGTGTTATTAATATCGCTGAAAGAAAAAAGGGTGGCGAAAGCGCCCCACTCTCCCCTCTATTTGTGATGTACTTGTTTTAAATTTTTCATTTAAAATATCAAAGTTTTTTTTTAAAATAGAATATTCAGTCATGTAGTGTGTATCAGTTATTACAGTTTTTAGTTATTAATTTAAATGTAGGTATTCAGTTATTTGGTCTGTATAAGTTATCAAAGGTTTTTTTTGTTGATTAAAATGTAGGGTAAAGTGGGGCATTTTCGTCATCGGGGCACATTTGTCAAACGTCCCTAAACCCATGATTCTCATTTAAAAAATCTACCAAAAATAAATCCCGTTACTTGCTAACAATTCCGTTTATATCTGAAGTTTGGTATTATTTCCTTGACAATTAACAATATTACACGGGTTTTTGTGTTTTTGTGTTTTGTTCTGTAAGTTTCTAATTTTTTTTCGTAAGGTTTTGAGGCTTTTTATAGTTAAGTTAGTTAAAGTGAATTAAATGAAACAGTTTAACTGTTAAATTATGTGTGAAGTGCATTAAGTAAAATTAAATAAAAAACCAAAGCTAGCGACATATTTAATTTTGTTTCATTTTTTGAGACTTGGGGCACTTTCGTCACATGAATGTGGGGTACTTTCGTCTCTGACGAATCTGCCCCATTGTGACAAATGATTATTGTGATTACTTTTGTGTGTGATTCCTAGACAAGTAACACAGGTTGTTTGGTGATGAAAGTGAATTGTTGATTGGTGATGAAGATGAAGAATCGCTGAACAAAAAGAAAAGCCGGTTGATAAGATCAAAATAATCGTAGTTAGAGGTAACCTTTTTTAACTGTAAAATGTAACCTTTTATAACCACAAAAGGTAATCTTTTTTAACTATAAAAGGTGACCTTTTTTAACTACAAAAGGTGATCTTTTTTAACTACAAAAGGTAACCTTTTTTAACTACAAAAGGTGATCTTTTTTAACTACAAAAGGTAACCTTTTTTAACTACAAAAGGTGACCTTTTTCAACTACAAAAGGTGACCTTTTTTAACTACAAAAGGTGACCTTTTTTAACTACAAAAGGTGATCTTTTTTAACTACAAAAGGTAACCTTTTTTAACTACAAAAGGTGACCTTTTTCAACTACAAAAGGTGACTTTTTTTAACTACAAAAGGTGACCTTTTTTAACTACAAAAGGTGACCTTTTTTAACTACAAAAGGTGATCTTTTTTAACTGAAAAAGGTAACTTTTTTTAACTACAAAAGGTGACCTTTTTTAACTACAAAACTTGTATGTTTCAAGTATGTTTCACATACTGTCATCCGAGGTACAGTTCGTACAGTTTCTGAAGTTTAAACCCAAAATCAAATGAATACCAGAAGTATTTGTGTACTGAAAAAAGGATAAATTAAGTTTAAGTTAAAAATGTAAGGGCAGTGATCTACTTACGAATGAATAAACATTGCTATGTGTGCTCAAATTTCTTGAATCATGCCCCTGGAGATCGTTATACAACAAATTAGCATTTTTTAAATCAATACACGCTCGAATAGCAGCTTTTCCCAATTTATTTAATTTAAACGGTTTCTTGTAGGTTTGTAGTTTCAGACAAACTCATATAAAAATTGACACGTATCAAACCGGCTTTTCTTTTTGTTCAGCGATTCTTCATTGATATAACTCTGTTCATGATTGCATCATTTGGATTTCCCTTTGAATCATAGTACTTAATTTTGTTTTGAAATCTATCATTGCAAATGTCCAGTGTTCTTTATTAACATGGACTGGAATTATGATTAGGTTGTATTATTTGTAGTTATATAAGGTTAGGTTTTCAATTGAAAGGTTCAACCATTGTTAGGATAGAATAAAACAAAAGGTCACCTTTTGTAGTTGAATTTGTTAAATCTACATGTAATCTACATCCGAGATACAGTTCAATCCGAGGTATCGTATCAGTTCGTACATTTCTATACATTTCGTACATTTCTATACAGTTCGTACAGTCTCCGAAGTTTAAAGCCAAAATCAAATGAATAACCAGAAGTATTTGTGTACTGAAAAAAAGATACATTAAGTTTAAGTTAAAAATATAAGGGCAGTGATCTACTTACGAATGAATAAACATTGCTATGTCTGCTCCAATTTCTTGAATCATGTCCCCTGGAGTAACAAATGAAGAAAATGCGAAATAACCAAATTTTGTTGTGCTTGCACTAGATTGTTATACAACAAATTAACATTTTCTAAATCAACACACGCTCGAACTGCAGCTTTTCCCAATTTATTTATTTCAAACGGTTTCGTATTATTCACAAAAAGTAACAGTTTTTCCATTATTGAATGATATTTGGGAATCATCTGAATCAATACATCGCGTTTTAATAATTTTAACTTCAACATGTTCTATTTTTAGTATGTTACAATTATTTCAAACTTCAAAATAAATTGCAAAAAATCAAACAAACTTTTGTAAATCAAAAAAAAACATTGCATCCTGTTCCTATTCCTCGTCACTACCCGATTCCTCTCTAGTTTGCTCATCCAAATGGTCACTAGTTTGTTCATCCGAATGGTCACTAGTTTGTTCATCCGAATGGTCACTAGTTTGTTCATCCGAATCGCCAAAGCCTGATTCCTCACTAAAGTGTTCATCCGAATCGTCACTATTTTTTTCCTCATTTATTACTTTCACGTGTTGTTGTGCTTCCTGTAAAACAAATGTAAAAATTATTTGTATTAAAATATATCTAGTGGTTCTTTACTTACTTTTGGGGGTAACGATTTAAGGTATATTCTAAAACTCTTAATGTAGTTGTCTACTTTATCTTGGTATTTTTGTTGAAATCTTTCCTTATCAGCTTTTTTCAAATTTTTGTATGCAGTTTTACAAACATCTTTTCCTTTTCCTCTGCAATATTCATGTATCCAATATTGATAAAATGTCCTAAAATCACAAAAAATATTTTTTAATTTAAATAGAGAATAATTGGTTGTAACTTACATTTGCGGTCTTTTAAGTACAAATGGAGATCGGCAATCGGTATTTGGATGTTTTGAAGATTCATCGTTTGTTTGTTCCATTGGATATTTGGTAATCGATGAACGCTTTTTGCATTTAATGGACTGATTTGTTTCCTCTTTTTTAACAAATCTTATATATTTTTCTTTTATTCCATCCAGGTATGCTTTTTCTCTTGGCTGATATTCATCAGGAAGACGGTTGATGTAATCTTGATAATCAGATAAATATTGCGCCAAGTTTTCTATAGTTTTGGTTGCATATTTTCCTTTTTCTAAATCTGACAATGATTGCCACTCATGTTGTATCTTTTGGAGTGATTTTAAACTAATGTTGTCTTTAATGTATGTTTGATATTTGTCTAATCCCGGTTTATCTGGTTTTTTATAAAACGTATTGAACATTTCTAGTTCGTTTAATTTTATCAAACATTTTTTATCACCTAACTAGAAACAAAATTAAAAATTATTTCAACATAAAACGTAACGGAAAAGATACTTACATATGTTTGTGCAATAACCCGGTTAATAAAAATAATTTTGTTTTCAATCGGCAGATCTTTCCATTTTTGAAGAGTAGGCTTTGCTATAAAAAAAATTATATTAAAAACTGTATCGATATAGTATTTTTTAATTTAGATACTATTGTTATCGAACATCTCTTTTTGATACAACGAATAAGGTGTTATACTTCTGCCATTGATCCATTTGATTTTAGGTTTAAACTCCGGAAGCCTTTTAAAGCCCCTACCGTTGTTTGGCATCTCAGGATGTTGGTTATCTACGTTAATTATACATATAATATATTATACATAGTATTTAGTCGATTTATATTACATACCTTTACTACAATCGTTAATACAAAAATACTTGCTTGGTTTTTTATAAATTCTTACTAGGAATGGGAGGAACTTTAAATTTGTGTAAGAACTTATTGATTTTAATTTATTATGCATAAAGCTGGAACACAATATTATGCGCGGGTAAATTGACTTACTTTAGCAAATGTCATTCAAAACGTTGTGATCTTATATCAGCACAACTTACACAAATTGTACAACTTAAGTATACTACAGACCTACATTATTATAAGTATGCTACAGACAAACTTATACTATATATTGTAGGCCTGTAGCATACTTATAATATTTTTGGTCTGTAGCATACTTATGATATTGTTCATAACGTTTAATATATAAGATCATAACGTTTTGAATGACATTTGCTAGAGTAAGTAAATTCACCCGCGCATAATATTGTGTTTCAGCTTTAGTCATAATAAATAAAAATGAGTAAATTCTTACACAAATTTGGAGTTCCTAGGTAGTAAGAATTTATAAAAAACAAAGCAAGTATTTTTGTATTAACGATTGTTTTTTTAATGTAATATTTATTTCTAGACAAACATGAAGCAGGCAATAGAAAGACAAAAATTCAGGAAAAGGTTCTCTTAAATATGGATGAAAATTTATGTGAAAATATCCCATCAACGAATGTCATTAAATGCAAAAAAGGTTTCAAACATTATTGTTATTATTTGTTGCATTGTTACTGTTTGGTTTTATTTATTTCTAGAAGACGAAACTTCAACCCCAAAACTATTTGTAAAGATGGCGAATCTCTAAATCGCAAGTCCAACGAAATTGTAAAATATAAAGGAAGAAAAATAATCCGTTTAAATATGACAAAAGTAAATATATGAGCATATTTAAGACTTCTCCAAACACATAGATATGATTGAATATGGGATCGGTTCCCACGCGTAACACTAATACGAAAATAAGTTTAGCAGTCGTTACCGTATTTCAAGCAATAACTTTTATTTCATATTAGTTTTAAAGTTTCTTGTATTCAAATAATCTGTATGAGCACAACAGTTGGAAATTTGCATGAGGTATCATAATTTCTATCAGATAATATATACACTCGAGACTTTCGTCCAGTTGAATAACAAGAATACATAAAAACTGATCAAGATATTCTAAAAATAAATTAACAATCCTTGATCTTAGAAGAAGCTTTTGAATATAATCGCACCGTAATCATATTGCTGGATTGGTGAAACTTATCCTAGTAAGAATTTTTAAAAACGAGCAAGCATTTTTGTATTAACGATTGTTTTATTTTATTGTAATATTTATTTCTAGACAAACATGAAGCCGGCATTAGAAAGACAAAAATCCAGGAAAAGGATCTCTTAAATATGAATGAAATTTTATTTGAAAAAATCCCATCAACGAATATCATTAAATGCAAAAACAGATTTCAAACATTAAAGGTCTACACAAGGCGAATCTATGAAAATGCAAATCTATCAAATGGAAGTAAATATGAGCATATTTTTCGCTTCGTCACTAGTCATATCTGAATCGTCACTAGTTTGTCCATCCGAATCGTCTCTATTTTTTCCTCCTCTAATACTTTTAAGTATTGTTGTAAATAAAAAAAACATTGCTTGCTGTTTCTATTCCTCTTCACTACCCGATTACTCTCTAGTTTGTTCATCCGAATGGTCACTAGTTTGTTCATCCGAATCGTCACTAGTTTGTTCATCCAAATCGTCTCTATCCGATTCCTCACTAATTTGTTCATCCAAACCATCACTATTTTTTTCCTCCTCTAATATTTTCACGTATTGTGCTTCCTGTAAAACAAATCTACACAAGATTATTCGTATTAAAATACAACTAGTGGTTCTTGCTTGACTCCTTACTGTTGAGGGTAACGATTTTAGGTATATTTTTAAACTCCTAATGTAGTTTTCAACTTTATCTTGGTATATATGTTTAAATTTTTTCTTTTCAGTTTTTTTCAAATTTTTGTATGCAGTTTTACAAATATGTTTTCCTTTTCCTCTGCAATATTTATGAATCAAATATTTGTAAAATGTCCTAAAATTACAAAAAACATTTTTAATTTACTTAGAGAATAATTGGTTGAAAGTTAACTTCGCGGTCTTTTAAGTACAAATCGGTATTTTGGTGTTTCGAAGATTCATTGTTTGTTTGTTCCATTGGATATTTGGTAATCGATGAACGCTTTGTGCCTTTAATGGACTGATTTCTTTTCTCTTTTTTAACAAATCTTATATATTTTTCTTTTATTCCATCCAGGTATGCTTTTTCTCTTAGTTGATATTCATCAGGAAGACGAGTGATGTAATCTTGATATTGCGCCAAGTTTTCTATAGTTTTGGCTGCATATTTTCCTTTTTCTAAATCTGACAATGATTGCCACTCATGTTGTATCTTTTGGAGTGATTTTAGACTAATGTTGTCTTTAATGTATGTTTAATATTTGTCTAATCCCGGTTTATCTGGTTGTTTATAAAACGTATTGAACATTTCTAGTTCGTTTAATTTTTATCAAACATTTTTTATCATCTTACTAGTGACGATTCGGATGAGAAAAGGAAAAACTGTTAATGAACTGTTAAAACAATTAAACGTTTTTGTTACTGAATTGCAAAAAGGAGTAAAAAGAAAAATTGTTATATATTTTATTTCTTTTGTTTTTTTGTTGTAAAACATTTTTCTTTTTGTGGTATAAAAATAAAAATTGTAATGAACTATTATTTTTGTTTTTAAATTTTCCTAAAGTATGCCAAAGGTAGGTAGGTATATTGTTTGTCTGAAGTTTCTTGTCTGAAGTTTCTTGATGAAGTTTTTAAATGAAAAATTTAAAACAAGTACATCACAAATAGAGGGGAGAGTGGGGCGCTTTCGCCACCCTTTTTTCTTTCAGCGATATTAATAACACTACTAACCTATTTATTTATCTGTAAATTGCAAATGAAACTTAAATCTAATAAGCAACTTTGATGCTTGTCATTACATCATGCCAATTATTTTAAACAGGTGTTTTTTTTAATTTGCCAGGTAGACTACAAATTGACGAATGTGCCCCATGCTGGGGTACTTTTGTCATTGTATGGGGTACTTTCGTCACATCAAGAAAACAGCATAACCATGTCGTTTACTTGAAGTTAAAAAAGGTCACCTTTTGTACAAAACTTTTGTACAAATGAAAAGGTCACCTTTTGTAGTTAATAAAAGTCACCTTTTGTAGTTAAAAAAGGTTACCTTTTGTAGTTCAAAAAGGTCACCTTTTGTAGTTAAAAAAGGTCACCTTTTGTAGTTAAAAAAGGTCACCTTTTGTAGTTAAAAAAAGTCACCTTTTGTAGTTGAAAAACGTCACCTTTTGTAGTTAAAAAAGGTTACCTTTTGTAGTTAAAAAAGATCACCTTTTGTAGTTAAAAAAGGTCACCTTTTGTAGTTAAAAAAGGTCACCTTTTGTAGTTAAAAAAGGTTACCTTTTGTAGTTAAAAAAGATCACCTTTTGTAGTTAAAAAAGGTCACCTTTTGTAGTTAAAAAAAGGTCACCTTTTGTAGTTAAAAAAGGTCACCTTTTGTAGTTGAAAAAGGTCACCTTTTTTAGTTAAAAAAGATCACCTTTTGTAGTTAAAAAAGGTCACCTTTTGTAGTTAAAAAAGGTCACCTTTTGTAGTTAAAAAAAGTCACCTTTTGTAGTTGAAAAAGGTCACCTTTTGTAGTTAAAAAAGGTTACCTTTTGTAGTTAAAAAGATCACCTTTTGTAGTTAAAAAAGGTCACCTTTTGTAGTTAAAAAAAGTTACCTTTTTTAGTTAAAAAAGATCACCTTTTGTAGTTAAAAAAGGTCACCTTTTGTAGTTAAAAAAGGTCACCTTTTGTAGTTAAAAAAGGTCACCTTTTGTAGTTAAAAAAAGTTACCTTTTTTAGTTAAAAAAGATCACCTTTTGTAGTTAAAAAAGGTCACCTTTTGTAGTTAAAAAAGGTCACCTTTTGTAGTTAAAAAAAGTCACCTTTTGTAGTTGAAAAAGGTCACCTTTTGTAGTTAAAAAAGGTTACCTTTTGTAGTTAAAAAAGATCACCTTTTGTAGTTAAAAAAGGTCACCTTTTGTAGTTAAAAAAGGTCACCTTTTGTAGTTAAAAAAGGTCACCTTCTGTAGTTAAAAAAAGTTACCTTTTTCAGTTAAAAAAGATCACCTTTTGTAGTTAAAAAAGGTCACCTTTTGTAGTTAAAAAAGGTCACCTTTTGTAGTTAAAAAAAGTCACCTTTTGTAGTTGAAAAAGGTCACCTTTTGTAGTTAAAAAAGGTTACCTTTTGTAGTTAAAAAAGATCACCTTTTGTAGTTAAAAAAGGTCACCTTTTGTAGTTAAAAAAGGTCACCTTTTGTAGTTAAAAAAGGTCACCTTTTGTAAAAAGGTCACAGTTACAGTTACATTTTACTTGTCACCGTTACAGTTACAGTTACAGTTACAGTCATTACAGTTACATTAACATTACATTACATTACAGTTACAGTTACAGTCACGGTTACAGTTACAGTTACATTTTACAACAAGATCACCTTTTGTAGTTAAAAAAGGTCACCTTTTGTAGTTAAAAAAGGTCACCTTTTGTAGTTAAAAAAGGTCACCTTTTGTAGTTAAAAAAAGTCACCTTTTGTAGTTAAAAAAGGTCACCTTTTGTAGTTAATAAAAGTCACCTTTTGTAGTTAAAAAAGGTTACCTTTTGTAGTTCAAAAAGGTCACCTTTTGTAGTTAAAAAAGGTCACCTTTTGTAGTTAAAAAAGGTCACCTTTTGTAGTTAAAAAAAGTCACCTTTTGTAGTTGAAAAACGTCACCTTTTGTAGTTAAAAAAGGTTACCTTTTGTAGTTAAAAAAGATCACCTTTTGTAGTTAAAAAAGGTCACCTTTTGTAGTTAAAAAAGGTCACCTTTTGTAGTTAAAAAGGTTACCTTTTGTAGTTAAAAAAGATCACCTTTTGTAGTTAAAAAAGGTCACCTTTTGTAGTTAAAAAAGGTCACCTTTTGTAGTTAAAAAAGGTCACCTTTTGTAGTTAAAAAAAGTTACCTTTTTTAGTTAAAAAAGATCACCTTTTGTAGTTAAAAAAGGTCACCTTTTGTAGTTAAAAAAGGTCACCTTTTGTAGTTAAAAAAAGTCACCTTTTGTAGTTGAAAAAGGTCACCTTTTGTAGTTAAAAAAGGTTACCTTTTGTAGTTAAAAAAGATCACCTTTTGTAGTTAAAAAAGGTCACCTTTTGTAGTTAAAAAAGGTCACCTTTTGTAGTTAAAAAAGGTTACCTTTTGTAGTTCAAAAAGGTCACCTTTTGTAGTTAAAAAAGGTCACCTTTTGTAGTTAAAAAAGGTCACCTTTTGTAGTTAAAAAAAGTCACCTTTTGTAGTTGAAAAACGTCACCTTTTGTAGTTAAAAAAGGTTACCTTTTGTAGTTAAAAAAGATCACCTTTTGTAGTTAAAAAAATTCACCTTTTGTAGTTAAAAAAGGTCACCTTTTGTAGTTAAAAAGGTTACCTTTTGTAGTTAAAAAAGATCACCTTTTGTAGTTAAAAAAGGTCACCTTTTGTAGTTAAAAAAGGTCACCTTTTGTAGTTAAAAAAGGTCACCTTTTGTAGTTAAAAAAAGTCACCTTTTGTAGTTGAAAAAGGTCACCTTTTGTAGTTAAAAAAGGTTACCTTTTGTAGTTAAAAAAGATCACCTTTTGTAGTTAAAAAAGGTCACCTTTTGTAGTTAAAAAAGGTCACCTTTTGTAGTTAAAAAAGGTCACCTTTTGTAGTTAAAAAAGGTCACCTTTTGTAGTTAAAAAAAGTTACCTTTTTTAGTTAAAAAAGATCACCTTTTGTAGTTAAAAAAGGTCACCTTTTGTAGTTAAAAAAGGTCACCTTTTGTAGTTAAAAAAAGTCACCTTTTGTAGTTGAAAAAGGTCACCTTTTGTAGTTAAAAAAGGTTACCTTTTGTAGTTAAAAAAGATCACCTTTTGTAGTTAAAAAAGGTCACCTTTTGTAGTTAAAAAAGGTCACCTTTTGTAGTTAAAAAAGGTCACCTTTTGTAGTTAAAAAAAGTTACCTTTTTCAGTTAAAAAGATCACCTTTTGTAGTTAAAAAAGGTCACCTTTTGTAGTTAAAAAAGGTCACCTTTTGTAGTTAAAAAAAGTCACCTTTTGTAGTTGAAAAAGGTCACCTTTTGTAGTTAAAAAAGGTTACCTTTTGTAGTTAAAAAAGATCACCTTTTGTAGTTAAAAAAGGTCACCTTTTGTAGTTAAAAAAGGTCACCTTTTGTAGTTGAAAAAGGTCACCTTTTGTAGTTAAAAAAGGTTACCTTTTGTAGTTAAAAAAGATCACCTTTTGTAGTTAAAAAAGGTTACCTTTTGTAGTTAAAAAAGATCACCTTTTGTAGTTAAAAAAGGTCACCTTTTATAGTTAAAAAAGATTACCTTTTGTGGTTATAAAAGGTTACATTTTACAGTTAAAAAAGGTTACCTCTAACTACGATTATTTTGATCTTATCAACCGGCTTTTCTTTTTGTTCAGCGATTCTTCATCTTCATCACCAATCAACAATTCACTTTCATCACCAAACAACCTGTGTTACTTGTCTAGGAATCACACACAAAAGTAATCACAATAATCATTTGTCACAATGGGGCAGATTCGTCAGAGACGAAAGTACCCCACATTCATGTGACGAAAGTGCCCCAAGTCTCAAAAAATGAAACAAAATTAAATATGTCGCTAGCTTTGGTTTTTTATTTAATTTTACTTAATGCACTTCACACATAATTTAACAGTTAAACTGTTTCATTTAATTCACTTTAACTAACTTAACTATAAAAAGCCTCAAAACCTTACGAAAAAAAATTAGAAACTTACAGAACAAAACACAAAAACACAAAAACCCGTGTAATATTGTTAATTGTCAAGGAAATAATACCAAACTTCAGATATAAACGGAATTGTTAGCAAGTAACGGGATTTATTTTTGGTAGATTTTTTAAATGAGAATCATGGGTTTAGGGACGTTTGACAAATGTGCCCCGATGACGAAAATGCCCCACTTTACCCTACATTTTAATCAACAAAAAAAACCTTTGATAACTTATACAGACCAAATAACTGAATACCTACATTTAAATTAATAACTAAAAACTGTAATAACTGATACACACTACATGACTGAATATTCTATTTTAAAAAAAACTTTGATATTTTAAATGAAAAATTTAAAACAAGTACATCACAAATAGAGGGGAGAGTGGGGCGCTTTCGCCACCCTTTTTTCTTTCAGCGATATTAATAACACTACTAACCTATTTATTTATCTGTAAATTGCAAATGAAACTTAAATCTAATAAGCAACTTTGATGCTTGTCATTACATCTTGCCAATTATTTTAAACAGGTGTTTTTTTTAATTTGCCAGGTAGACTACAAATTGACGAATGTGCCCCATGCTGGGGTACTTTTGTCATTGTATGGGGTACTTTCGTCACATCAAGAAAACAGCATAACCATGTCGTTTACTTGAAGTTAAAAAAGGTCACCTTTTGTAGTTAAAAAAGGTCACCTTTTGTAGTTAAAAAAAGTCACCTTTTGTAGTTGAAAAACGTCACCTTTTGTAGTTAAAAAAGGTTACCTTTTGTAGTTAAAAAAGATCACCTTTTGTAGTTAAAAAAGGTCACCTTTTGTAGTTAAAAAAGGTCACCTTTTGTAGTTAAAAAAGGTCACCTTTTGTAGTTAAAAAAGGTCACCTTTTGTAGTTAAAAAAAGTTACCTTTTTTAGTTAAAAAAGATCACCTTTTGTAGTTAAAAAAGGTCACCTTTTGTAGTTAAAAAAGGTCACCTTTTGTAGTTAAAAAAAGTCACCTTTTGTAGTTGAAAAAGGTCACCTTTTGTAGTTAAAAAAGGTTACCTTTTGTAGTTAAAAAAGATCACCTTTTGTAGTTAAAAAAGGTCACCTTTTGTAGTTAAAAAAGGTCACCTTTTGTAGTTAAAAAAGGTCACCTTTTGTAGTTAAAAAAAGTTACCTTTTTCAGTTAAAAAGATCACCTTTTGTAGTTAAAAAAGGTCACCTTTTGTAGTTAAAAAAGGTCACCTTTTGTAGTTAAAAAAAGTCACCTTTTGTTGTTGAAAAAGGTCACCTTTTGTAGTTAAAAAAGGTTACCTTTTGTAGTTAAAAAAGATCACCTTTTGTAGTTAAAAAGGGTCACCTTTTGTAGTTAAAAAAGGTCACCTTTTGTAGTTGAAAAAGGTCACCTTTTGTAGTTAAAAAAGGTTACCTTTTGTAGTTAAAAAAGATCACCTTTTGTAGTTAAAAAAGGTTACCTTTTGTAGTTAAAAAAGATCACCTTTTGTAGTTAAAAAAGGTCACCTTTTATAGTTAAAAAAGATTACCTTTTGTGGTTATAAAAGGTTACATTTTACAGTTAAAAAAGGTTACCTCTAACTACGATTATTTTGATCTTATCAACCGGCTTTTCTTTTTGTTCAGCGATTCTTCATCTTCATCACCAATCAACAATTCACTTTCATCACCAAACAACCTGTGTTACTTGTCTAGGAATCACACACAAAAGTAATCACAATAATCATTTGTCACAATGGGGCAGATTCGTCAGAGACGAAAGTACCCCACATTCATGTGACGAAAGTGCCCCAAGTCTCAAAAAATGAAACAAAATTAAATATGTCGCTAGCTTTGGTTTTTTATTTAATTTTACTTAATGCACTTCACACATAATTTAACAGTTAAACTGTTTCATTTAATTCACTTTAACTAACTTAACTATAAAAAGCCTCAAAACCTTACGAAAAAAAATTAGAAACTTACAGAACAAAACACAAAAACACAAAAACCCGTGTAATATTGTTAATTGTCAAGGAAATAATACCAAACTTCAGATATAAACGGAATTGTTAGCAAGTAACGGGATTTATTTTTGGTAGATTTTTTAAATGAGAATCGTGGGTTTAGGGACGTTTGACAAATGTGCCCCGATGACGAAAATGCCCCACTTTACCCTACATTTTAATCAACAAAAAAAACCTTTGATAACTTATACAGACCAAATAACTGAATACCTACATTTAAATTAATAACTAAAAACTGTAATAACTGATACACACTACATGACTGAATATTCTATTTTAAAAAAAAACTTTGATATTTTAAATGAAAAATTTAAAACAAGTACATCACAAATAGAGGGGAGAGTGGGGCGCTTTCGCCACCCTTTTTTCTTTCAGCGATATTAATAACACTACTAACCTATTTATTTATCTGTAAATTGCAAATGAAACTTAAATCTAATAAGCAACTTTGATGCTTGTCATTACATCTTGCCAATTATTTTAAACAGGTGTTTTTTTTAATTTGCCAGGTAGACTACAAATTGACGAATGTGCCCCATGCTGGGGTACTTTTGTCATTGTATGGGGTACTTTCGTCACATCAAGAAAACAGCATAACCATGTCGTTTACTTGAAGTTAAAAAAGGTCACCTTTTGTAGTAGTTAGTTAATGAAAACTGAATGAAAACCTAATGAAATTTAACTACAAAAGGTGACCTTTTTTAACTACAAAAGGTGATCTTTTTTAACTACAAAAGGTAACCTTTTTTAACTACAAAAGGTGACCTTTTTCAACTACAAAAGGTGACTTTTTTTAACTACAAAAGGTGACCTTTTTTAACTACAAAAGGTGACCTTTTTTAACTACAAAAGGTGATCTTTTTTAACTAAAAAAGGTAACTTTTTTTAACTACAAAAGGTGACCTTTTTTAACTACAAAAGGTGACCTTTTTTAACTACAAAAGGTGACCTTTTTTAACTACAAAAGGTGACCTTTTTTAACTACAAAAGGTGATCTTTTTTAACTACAAAAGGTAACCTTTTTTAACTACAAAAGGTGACCTTTTTCAACTACAAAAGGTGACTTTTTTTAACTACAAAAGGTGACCTTTTTTAACTACAAAAGGTGACCTTTTTTTAACCACAAAAGGTGATCTTTTTTAACTGAAAAAGGTAACTTTTTTTAACAACAGAAGGTGACCTTTTTTAACTACAAAAGGTGACCTTTTTTAACTACAAAAGGTGACCTTTTTTAACTACAAAAGGTGATCTTTTTTAACTACAAAAGGTAACCTTTTTTAACTACAAAAGGTGACCTTTTTCAACTACAAAAGGTGACTTTTTTTAACTACAAAAGGTGACCTTTTTTAACTACAAAAGGTGACCTTTTTTAACTACAAAAGGTGATCTTTTTTAACTAAAAAAGGTAACTTTTTTTAACTACAAAAGGTGACCTTTTTTAACTACAAAAGGTGACCTTTTTTAACTACAAAAGGTGACCTTTTTTAACTACAAAAGGTGATCTTTTTTAACTAAAAAAGGTAACTTTTTTTAACTACAAAAGGTGACCTTTTTTAACTACAAAAGGTGATCTTTTTTAACTACAAAAGGTAACCTTTTTTAACTACAAAAGGTGACCTTTTTCAACTACAAAAGGTGACTTTTTTTAACTACAAAAGGTGACCTTTTTTAACTACAAAAGGTGACCTTTTTTAACTACAAAAGGTGATCTTTTTAACTGAAAAAGGTAACTTTTTTTAACTACAAAAGGTGACCTTTTTTAACTACAAAAGGTGACCTTTTTTAACTACAAAAGGTGACCTTTTTTAACTACAAAAGGTGATCTTTTTTAACTACAAAAGGTAACCTTTTTTAACTACAAAAGGTGACCTTTTTCAACTACAAAAGGTGACTTTTTTTAACTACAAAAGGTGACCTTTTTTAACTACAAAAGGTGACCTT